>PITA01000248.1:78162-320838 GCA_004023965.1 Spilogale gracilis
AAAAAAAAAAAAAAAAAAAAAAAAAAAAAAAAGACACATCTCCAAAAGCAAAAGAAAAGTGAAAATGAACTTTTGGGACTTCATTAAAATAAAAAGCTTCTGCACAGCAAAGGAAACAGTCAACAAAACAAAGAGGCAACCCACAGAATGGGAGAAGATATTCACAAATGACACTACAAAGGGCTGATATCCAAGATCTATAAAGAACTCCTCAAACTGAACAACCAAAAAAATGATAATCACATCAAAAAATGGGCAGAAGACATACAAATGGCTAACAGACACATGAAAAAATGCTCGTCATCATTAGCTATCAGGGAAATTCAAATAAAAACCACATTGAGCTGTGGCTTTGAAATTAGGCAAACTTGGGGCAAACATTGGTTCTACAACCACAACTTCCACCTTACACCAATCAGAATGGCCAAAATTAACTGGACAGGAAACAACAAGTGTTGGAGAGGCTGTGAGAAAGGGGAACCCTCTTACACTGGTGGTGGGAATGCAAGTTGGAGCAGCCACTTTGGAAAACAGTGTGGAGATTCCTTAAAAAATTAAAAATAGAGCTACCCATATGACCCTGCAATTGCACTACTGGGTGTTTACCCCGAAGATACAGATGTAGTGAAAATAAGGGCCATATGTACCTCAATGTTCATTGCAGCAATGGCCACAATCACCAAAATGTGGAAAGAGCCAGGGTGCCCTTCAACAGATGAATGGATAAAGAAGATATGGCACATATATACCATGGAATATTATGCCTCCATCAGAAAGGATGAATACCCAACTTCTGTAGCAACATGGACCATATTGGAAGAGATTATGCTGAGTGAAATAAGCCAAGTAGAGAAAGTCAAATATCATATGGTTTCACTTACTTGTGGAGCATAAGGAGTAACATGGAAAACAGCAGAAGAAGGAAAGGAAATGTGAATTGGGGTAAATCAGAGAGAGAGGTGGAACATGAGAGACTTTTAACTCAGAAACAAACTGAGGGTTTTGAAAGGGAGGGGATGGATGAGCCTGGTGGTGGGTAGTGAGGGCACATATTGCATCAAGCACTGGGTGTGGGGCATAAATAATGAATCTTGGAACACTGAAAAAATAAAAGGATGTAATAAAAAATGCAAAATACACTCTGATTTACCTATATTTATCAAATCTGTTGTCAAATTGCTACAGAATGTCAAGAAAAATGAACTACCTTGAGCCTTCAAGTTTAGTTTCAACAATCAGTTATCCCTACTGAGCTGAAGAAAAAGGGATACAAGATAAATACTTCTCTTCTATGCCTGCTGACTGATTTCTTGATACACAGTTTTTCCAGTGAGTACCATAATGAGCCCTAAAAAGCCCTAAAAATATTTTTTTAAAATTCCTAAATCCTTAGTTACTCATGGAATACACAGCTAGAAGCCTGCTTAAGAACGAAGTCTTCAAACTTTAACATAGAAATAAATTAGCAAATGTAGTCAACAGGGTTATAATTTAGGAGGGAAAACTAAAAGATCACATTGTGAATTAGACTCACAACCATATACACAAGTCAGTATCCAAATGAATGCTCCCATCCAGTGGTCCATCAATCTACTTAGCCTCCTTTTTTTCTCTTTCTTTCTTTTCACTCTAATATATAGGATCTATGAAACACACAGAAAATAATTTAGGTATAATATTACTTATAGAATACTGACAGGTGAGAGTGCAAATGAAAAGTACATCTTGGACAGAGAGATGTGATTGCTTACAAGCAGAAGAGTCAAAACATTATCTCTCCTGTGTTACTATCCAGTCTAATCAAATTTTATTAGGATACTAGAGTCATTAAGTCCACTGCTACAACAAGAAGGTGGAGAGGGCATAGGCATTGAACTGACCTGGGTTTGTTAATGCAAATCATGTAAACTCTCGAAGCCATAATGTACTCATCTGAAAAATGGATATGTTAACTCCTTCCTAAATTATATTTGTGAAAAGGACTGCACAAAAGAGATGTCCATGCATGCTTGTCTTCTTCCCCTTTCCTAAGCAGCACTGCTAATTTTAATGATGGGGACAGGATGATGTGATCAGACTCAGTCCTTCTGAATTAAGAATTAAAAAATAAAACTAAAACCAATACAAACAAGCAAACAAAACCAGTAAAAGCTAAATTATAGAACAGAAATTAGAAAAGCATGTGAATATCAATGTGCAACTACAATTAAAAGATAATCCATCTAAATGTCTTCTAATTCACACAAATTCAAACATTCTAAACAGAGAACTGAAAATTTTGATTAAAAAAAATACTTTCTAAAATCCTGCCTCTATGCTATTACTAAAAGAGCAGAGTGGAATCTATAAAGCTAACAGTAATAAAATGTTAAGCAATCGGTTAAAATGAAACAAAAGACAACTAATAGCTTTGGTCTAGTAAAACAGCTACTTTTTTCTTTTTTCTTGTAATTCAGTGAGCCTATTAAATTATTCCAATCTGTCATTCATTAGTAGTAGTTACTGGACCTCTGACCAATTTTTTTGTTGCTGTTGTTTGAAGGATGAGGAAGAAGGGGGAGGCAGAAAGAGGGTACATCAATATTTTTCAAAATTCAATCTTTCTAGAACTTTCACTTCCAATCATAATACATACACTAAATGAAGTCTATGGAACAAAAAACAAATCACAGACTTGTCACTACCAGTAATATAAAAAAAACAAGAAAGATTAGAAAAGCTATGCATATATATTTTTTCTGTGATTCTGAGGAGTAATTAAAAAATATAAAATGACAAATGTATAAAATCTTTTTTATGATTAAATGCCTTGTGACTAGCCATCTGACCTACCTTTCACCTTAAAGTCAGCAGAATAGTACAGGTCACTTTGTTAACCTGGCACAGTTTAAGATAACTCCAAGGAAGAAAGTCCAATTTCCTGATTCTCTTAGCCAAAATAAGCAATCCTAAGTTAGTTTGATCTAATAGCAAGCTCTGGGGAACTTAGCCATTTACATCTGAAAAATCAGAACAAGAACCAGAATTTAAGGGAACTTAGATATCACCCATGACCTCATTTTATAGTCAAGAAAATTAAGTACCAGAAGTTTAATGACTTGCCTCAATTCATATGGTAAATTAGCAGAAAGTTTATCTGTTTTATGCAGAAAACTACTGAAATGAAACCATTAAAAATCTCAGAATCCAATTCTAATGTAGTTAATAGTTGTTCGACATCAAAGCTTTAGAAAGTAATTTTCTTCTTTTGTTAACTGAAATATAATTTTTAAAATGATCTACTTTGACTTGGATAAAAGTATAGGCAAAATGCAACTGAGATTTAAAAATAAGGATACTGCTATTTTCCTAATTTTACCAAGAGGAAAAATAATTTCAAATGGAGTTTTTCATTGTCCAGTTGTACTCAGAATCAGTTGCAGTTGTAGGAGGGAAAAAAAAAAAAAAAGAAAGAAAAAACTTCTGATCACCTATTCCAAGGATAAAAGGCAAATTAAAATGAAATCTTCCACACCTCCATATTCATTAAATACCTGAAACTTAGTGAATCAACTTATCTTTTTAGGATATCACAGAGAGATAATATATTTGCTTTAATAAATACCCTCAAATTAGACTAGATAGGAAAAAAACAGTTACAAAACAACCCTAATAATAAGCAAGTATCTTTATCTTACTTTTTCTTATCTAAATCCTATTTTCAGATACTGAGGTTAGGCCTAAAAAAGAAATCAATTAAATGTATATACTATATATATTTATTTAATGAATTAATACATATTAATAATACTTAGGACAAAAAATATTCACAAAAAATTGCTGGTAACTTTCATTTCAAAAACAAAAATGGCTTTTCTCGTATCTTCTCCCCCTGGGGATTCTTGGGTGGAGGTGAGCAGAACTCCACAAAAGTGGCAACCATCCAGTGTTTCTGCCAGCACTAGAAGGAAAAGGCAGAGCCAAGACTATCAAGACTTGGGGAGAAGCTTAGGCTGCTCCTCCTTCTAACCCCTCCTTTCAATAATGAAGTCATTTCTCTCCCAGACATTGCTGTAGATCTGGCCAGGCAGCTATAACTCTTTAAGGCTTTCTCACAATTTTTTTAGGTCTATGAAAACTTAAATTTGATTAGAATATTGCAGTGACCCACAAGGCTCTACCTGTTCTGTCTCACCTCATGCCACTTCCTGCTACCTCTCTGACCTCACCTCTTACCCTTCACTCACTCTGCTCCAGACATACTGGACTCCCTGTCAGGGCTCCCGTACCACTTCTTCACTCTGCCTAGGACATACACGACCCACATACCCTACAACCTTCTCACTGAAGCTTTCCTGACCACTCTATTTTAACCAGTACTTCCCTACCCCTGCACTCCCTCTCTCCCTTACATGCTCTATTTTTCCCCAGAACATTTACCTATCTCTGCTTACTAAAAGGTAATCACTGTGAAGCAGAGATTTTTGTCTCTTCTGCTCACTGCATGTCCCCAGCATCTATAACATAACGGTGTTTGGCACATACTAAAAGCTCAAAACCTACTTGCGGAATTAATAAATGATTCCAAGTTTGGGAATTAGTGCTGGTATTCACCAAATATTAATTTAGACATTAAGAACATAAAACTATACAAGGTGTTGTTAACAATCTTTTACAAAAGGTTACAAAACACAGACTGTATAAAAAACATGGTTTTGCTTTCAAGGAGTCTAGCTGGAGAAGCAGAACTAATATACATGGAGTAATTATTTAAATATGTGGACAGTATTAGGTATGACTATTAACTAATTAAGTTTATTTGTGGAATCTTGGTTCCACATGGAATCTTGGTTATTCTTGGTCATACCTAGCACATTATTAAATTCTGAATCAAATGGTATAAATTTGTTATAGGAGTTCAGAAGGGGGAAAAATGAACTGAGTTGCAAAAAGTAAGAAAAGACAACAGGTAGATGACAAGGTTCAACATGGGCTTTGTGGATGCAGTCTTGTGTTGGCAGTGAAGACGTGAGCAGACATCTTAGATGAAGGAAATTACAGGAGAGGACAGATAGGCAGGTGAGGGACAGTAAGAAATACCTGAAATAAAAAGACAGTACTCACTGATGGGTAGGGATGATCTCAGGAGGGCAGTTAACTCTAGATCACAGAGAATCTAATCCTCTGAGCAAGTGGACTCAAGTCCGGATGACATCTCACAGCACATGCTATACCTAGTCTCGGTCTCCTGGAACCCTTCTACCAGTTTGGTACAGCCACTCATGAAACACTAACAGTTCACACTAGCAACTTTCTGTGTAAGCAACAGAAGCTACCTCCTTCCATCCACTCCTCATGCGCGCGCGTGCACACACACACGTATTTCCAGGAAAACCAGTGGCCAGTGACTAAACAAATCCAAGGGATGGGGGGCAAAAGTCCTGTTCCCTTGCCCAAGACAGCTTCTATGGTACAATTTTGTCTCAAAGTTACCTCCTGAATCAAGCTGAGGCTATATATCCCCTGAAACCACATCATTGATCATCTGTTTCTTTTTCTTCCCAATCCTGCTTTACTCACTTCATTGTACCATTTCAAAGACCTCTCTTTTTTTTTTTTTTTTTAAGATTTTATTCATTTATTTGACAGAGAGAAACACAGCCAGAGAGGGAACACAAGCAGGGGGAGTGAGAGAGGGAGAAGCAGGCTTCCCGCCGAGCAGGGAGCCCGATGTGGGGCTCGATCCCGGGTCTCCAGGATCATGACCTGAGCCGAAGGCAGTCGCCCAACCAACTGAACCACCCAGGCGCCCCGAAAGACCTCTCTTGATACATTACTTGTACATGAATTCTATCTCAGGTTCTGTTTCCAGGGAAACTGGACTATAACAAGTCTGTAAAGGGAATTACTACATGTTGATGAAGAAAAGTACAACTTTAAGAAGAAAAGAGTTACACAGCACAAGCATTGTTGTAAGTCATTTTGGAAAAAGACTACAAAACAGTCGGTTGGTAATAGATGGAATAAAGAGGGTAAGGTGACAGGAGGCAAATTAAGGACGCTGTTGTCAATTCAGAAATAAGTGAAAGAATATTTGCTTCATTATGAGACAGAACTTAGGAAGAGACACAACTTAGTATAGGGAAAGATTGAAACTAACTCTTCAAGGTTTTATTTTTTCCTTGAAAGGCAAAAATATTTCTTCAGTAGTACTGTTAATGTTTTGGGCTTTTTGTTTTGTTTTGTTTTTTGAGAGCAAGAGAGCACACACGTGTGTGCATGTGAGCAAGTGAGGGAGGGGGGAGGGGCAGAGGCAGTGTGAGGGAGAAAATATTAGGCAGGTTCCACACACAGCCTCAAGTGCAAAGCAGGGCTCAATCTCATGACCCTGAGCTGTACCTGAGCTGAAATCAAGAATCAGATGCTTAACTAAGCCACCCAGGTGCCCCAGTGGTATTGTTAATGTTATACCATAAATTCCTTTAAATTCAAATCTCTTTTCAGGTTGACACTACTTAACACAAGAAATGTTCAAAAACTTGAAAATTACAATGAATAACAACAGGACTCTAAAATTTTCTCTTGTGTTTTGCGCCTTGAATATCTATATTCAGAAAAATGAAGACAAGATTAAGCAGTATCTCCAAATGTTTAGAATGACTTGGTTTGTTAAATTTCAAATTTAAGTAGCTTAAAAGAATGTTCATTAAGGGTCAGTAACAGATTGCTCAAATTGGAAATGCGTACAAACAAGGTAACATCTGGTTTTCATCTATTCTTATGGGACCCAGAAGTATTTTTCCAAAGAAAGTAAGATATAGCTAAGCTTCCTGACTTCACAGTATCCTTTCAAAATTCATACTTAGTAAAAAATGACTATAAATAAAAATGACTACTTTTGGGGGCACCTGGGTCCCAGGATTGAGCCCTACATCAAGCCTCCGCTCAATGGGAAGCCTGCTTCTCCCTCTCTCACTCCCCCTGCTTGTGTTCCCTCTCTCATTGTGTCTCTCCCTGTCAAATAAATAAATAAAATATTTTTTAAAAAAATGAGTGCTTTTCATTTAATTAGTAACAATAATTTTCTGTTATAGATCTTAGTACATAGATCTTAGTACATACAAAAATAGAACTTTTTAGCAGGTCCTTTTTTTCTCACTGACTTCTTTATATGCATTAAAACATATACCTAACAGCTATCAAAATTTAAATACAAATAACCTTTGGCCAAACAGTCCCACTGACAGGAATTTCTCCCACACACACAAGAGAAGAGAGTTGGGGGGGGACTGGTTACATCAAAGTAAATCTGTAAGTCTAAGTTCATAAAAATTTCTCCTATTCAACTTTAAGACCAAATTGATACACTTCCAGAGAAGTACATAACTTACCCTGTATTTATCCTTTAAATAGTCCCAGGAGAGCTCCAAGAAAAAAAGGTTCCATAGCCAAATGTGTTTGGTACCACACAGGTTATTTCCCTCTTAAAAACTAACAATATAAACAATAATTTATACAAGGCTCTGAGATGTTTAGGGAGGATGGTGTTTTCCAAATTTTATAGAAATAGAGAATACTTTTGTAATTATCAAAAACAAGACTTATTTAAAATCTTCCATACCCAGTTGATAAATGATAGCTACTTTCCCTATAAACCTTAAAGGTTGAAAGCTATCATTCAGTCACCTTCTTCCCACTCCCTTTTGTCTCCCTTCCTCTGGGTCCAAGATACTGCAGTGGTTATAACTCTCTAATTCATAATAATCATAGGGAACTTACTAAAATATACTTCTTGGTTCTTTCAGATAACTCTGATTCCTATCAATATTTTTTGCAAGCAATCCACATGATTTCAAGGCAGGTCAAATGCCGAAATGCTCAAAATGCATGCTATATTATAATCAATGAGATAATTATCTATGCTGTAACTGAGACCAGAATAACTTTAAAAAACAAAAACAGTAAGTTCAGAAAATCTGCATTTCAAATGTAAAAAAAATTTCTTCTCAGGGAAAAAGGGCAAAAAGACATACTAAGAAAAGCCCAACCATTTATCTTAAAAGAATACCTTCTAATATTCTACCCAGACTATTAAAGCCAAGAGCTTTACCCTATAATAATTTTACTCTATATTAAGAATTTTTACCCTATAATAAGAATTTTTTCTATTTTTTTAAAAGATTTTATTTATTTATTTGACAGAGAGAAACAGCTAGAGAGGGAACACAAGCAGGGGTGAGTGAGAGAGGGAGAAGCAGGCTTCCTGTGCAGCAGGAAGCGGATGCGGGGCTCATCCCGGGACTCCGAGATCATGACGTGAGCAGAAGGCAGTTGCTTAACCAACTGAGCCACCCAGGAGCCCCTAGCCTGCATTCTACTGAGAAATTTCAGAAATTCTTAGATTTTTCTAAACTGTACACACAATTTTTATCAATCCATGAATGCATGTCTTTTTATGGGAAAATAATCCAAAGCCTTCATCATTTTTTATACTGCTCAATTACTCAATTTAAAAGCCATTATATTTTTTAATTTATCTACCTGAAACAATGGTAGTAGAAACTTTTTAATTAACATCACAAATCAGATATACAAAAACACACTCAATATTGTTTTCTTTCACAGAAGCAAATAAAATGCAAATTACCTTTGCAGAGTCATATTCAAAGAGCCTGTACACCCCTTAATCTTGTTCTGGGCTTCAAGATGAGTCATTCCATGTGCACTTATTCCATCAATGCTGAGAACCACATCGCCTATTCTTACATTTGCCTGGGATGCTTTGCCGCCATCTTTGAGCTGAAATATATGTCATTAGGAGTGTCACTCTTTAGAAAACAATAATCAATACAGATGTAAATTATATTTTGCTTGTATCAAAAGTATATTAATATACTTTTAGACAAAGTAATAAAAAGTTATCTTAATTAATAGATAACTTAAAATTCAATGACTTTTGTGTTTATTTTCTTAAATTTTTGTTTGCTTTCTAAAAACAAAGAATTTTCTGAAAAAAAGTTTGCTGATAATTTCTCCGTTACTTTATTGTGTAACAACAATAGTATGTGCTTGTCATGAGTGAGGAAGAGAAGTAGCCAATAAAACTAAATTTTAGCATCTGTAATGTGAATACGGTATTTCAACTCTTTTAGAAATAATGCTTAAAACTCTTTAAACAGCTATATTTTTGTTTGAGCACAAAGAGTAACACAGAGGATCTATTGAACAATCCTTCTTGTTGAGTCCAATTCCTACCCATGTCTGGGGTACTGAATCCTTTTAGATCACAGGCCCAAATATCTCTTACACTAGATGTGCTTCCTGCTCCAGGCATTTATTAGTAGGAGAGGAAGGAAACCAGTTGTCTGAGACTGTTAGACATTTTTGTATATCGCAGTCTTTAATCTCCAATCTTTCTTCCTTTCTCTAAACAATTTTCTATGTGTTCACATAACTTAGTTTGATCTTTTTGAGAGTTCATATGTATCTATTTCACTGCTCCAAAAGAAGCAAACAAATATAAAATTGCAGTAAAATGGAACATGATGCAATTTTAGCACATACCTAGAAACATGGAACAAGTACAAATCAAAAGAAATCATTCTAATTCAAATGACAAGCTTAGAATTCAGAAAGTACAAGTAAATCACACTGAATATTGGGTTGTTGGAAGACAATGGGACTTTACCCCTTCCAAAAAAAGAAAATAAACAATATTCCTGAAATACTTAAAACTAAAGAACTTTATACAGTTTCTCTTTGGAATGATGAAAAAAAATTTGGGAATGGATAGCCATGATAGTTATACAACACTGTAACTGCACTAATACAAGTGAATTGTACACTTAAAAACAGTTAAATGGTTATCTTTTATGATTACCACAATTTCTTAAAGAAAAAAAAAACTAAATATTTTAGAGAACATTTTAGTAAAATTACTTCTTTTTTTTAAAAGATTTTATTTATTTATTTGACAGAGAGAAACACAGCTAGAGAGGGAATACAAGCAGGGGGAGTGAGAGAGGGAGAAGCAGGCTTTGCCGAGCAGGAGCCTGATGTGGGGCTTGATCCCGGGACTCTGGGATCATGACCTGAGCCAATGGCAGATGCTTAATGACTGAGCCCCCAGGCGCCCCATTAGTAAAATTACTTCTTGATTAAAAAATATATCCCAGGAACATCTGGGTGGCTCAGGTCCTAACCCCGGAGTTCCAGGACCATGCCCCTTTGTCCGTGAGCAGGGAGCCTGCTTTTCCCTCTTCTTGTGCTCCTCTCACTCTGCTCCTTCCCCCAACTCATACTTGTTGTCTCTCTTTCAAATAAATAAAATCTTTCAAAAATATTAATTAATTAATTAATTAATTAAAATATATCACTCAGCAAACTAGATAAGAACTGAGTACTGGAATTCACAATTTGGAAGCAAAGCAATAAATAAATAGATACCGAACGTTCAGTTAGGTTAGGTTTTGATTACCATCAGCTGTCAAAATCTTTCTTTAAAAATAATGATCAAGGCAGACCAACCTTGGTACATAAGAACAAGTATCTGTAACTAAAATCAAGAAAATAGTAGTGAAGGTGAGATCCACGGAGACAAGGGCCATGTCTATGTTTCCTCTCTGCTTTATCCTAATGCTAGAAATGTGCCTGACACACTAGACCTTCACAAAATATATACTGAATGAATGGATGCCACAGATTTATATTTAACACTGGTGTTTGTTTTAAATTGTGAAATTAGGGGCTTGCCTAGCTGGCTCAGTCAGTGGAGCATGGGACTCTTGATCTCAGGGTTGTGAGCTCAAGCCCCACACGGAGTGTGAAGCCTACTTAAATAAAAAAGTAAAACAAAATAAAATAAATTGTGAAATTAAGAAAAACTAAAATTTTACATAATCAGAAATTTATTTCATTTTAAAATACAACTATCAAGTAACCAAAATAATTCTTTTTTTTTTTTTTAAGATTTTATTTATTTGACAGAGAGAAACACAGCCAGAGAGGGAACACAAGCAGGGGGAGTGAGAGGGAGAAGCAGGCTTCCCGCCGAGCAGGGAGCCCGATGTGGGACTCTACCCCAGGTCTCTGGGATCACAACCCGAGCCGAAGGCAGTCGCCTAAACAACTGAGCCACCCAGGCGCCCCAACCAAAATAATTCTTGAAGTTACTAAGAAAAAAATACCTATTTGATCAAAGCTACATAAAATCTCACAAAGTATAAAAAAAATCTCAAAACTTTGAAATGAAATATTCCCTATAACATACATACTATAGCACATAGTACATCATGATTTTATTTTGACAATGTCACATACATAGTATATCATGATTTTGTTTGCATGTTTACACTAATAGAAACAATCCTCTCAGCTACCAAAATATGTAAGGGCAAGAAAAATTAGTAGTATGTTGACATTGAAGAAATAAAATTCCCAGAATAACAAAGCAGATCAAAATTTAACTCACGGCACGCTTACCAACATAGCTATATTATACATACGTATGTACATATATACACATGTTTTATTATATATTGTATGACTGACAAAGTAGTTCCAAAATTCAATAAAAATTAAATGGACTCTTTTTCAGAATCACAGTATCAAGAAAACAATAATTAAGATAGAACTTTATTAAGTATATTTTAAAATATAAAGGCAGGTATAGTTATTAAAATACAAATGCTATGTGGGGTAGGGAAGAAGTCTTTAAAAAGAGTGGTAACTACATTAAAAGATACAGTTTTACAACATGAAATAACAGGTAAGACTGTCTTTTAATAACCACTATTTCTTTTGATGAATTTAAATATAAAGAAACCACTTAATTTAATAAAATATGAACCATTCCCAAATGCACAGAACTAAATGTTTCTTTACAAAGAAAACTAAAAGCCAGCAATGCCACTGCTTTCTATGGGGTTTATTTATAGGGTTGTTATAATGATTAGGTGAGATAAGAGCTCAACAGATATTCGCTATTATTACCATTTCCTTGACTTCAGAGTACTAACCTGAGAAATGTAGGGGTTGTACTAAATGATCCCAAAGGCCCCTTCCTTTTAAGGGTTTTAAACTTTTAAAAGTTTATCTAGCTGGGGTACCTAGGTGGCTCAGTCGGTTGAATGTCTGACTCTCGGTTCTGATTCAGGTTATCATCTCTGGGGTCCTGAAATGGAACCCCGCATCAGGCTCTATGTTCAGTGGGGAGTCTGCTTGAGATTCTCCCTCTCCCTCTATCCCTCCCCCTATTCTCTCTCTCTCTCAAATAACTAAACCTTTAAAAAATAAATAATATAAAAGTTTATCTGTGAGCTGTCTGCTCAAAGGTATAGATCTAATTCTAAAAAAGAGTTAAATCTGAAAAGATTTCATTGGTAGAGCAAAGGACAATCTATTTCCTTCCAAACTGAGCAAATGAATTTAAATTTGAATCCCAATAATGAGAGAAGTATCAAATAATTTTTCCCAGATTTTATTTTAGCCAATGCTTAACCTTAACTTTAGGTCCAGCATTAAAATAGATTAGATGGGTAGGTAGATAAATAGATGACAGATGACCAGAAACAGAACACAGCTAAATTATTTCACCATTTTCACATTAATGTAGCCTTAAAATATAAAATGAAACCTATGGACATTTCCTCTAGAAGTACCCAACTAAAGAATTTAAATACTCTCATCTGTAGGAACATAAAGATAATGAACAATGTAGAAAGAAAATAATCTAATCAAATCTAATGTCATAATTAGGTAAAACCTTTCTTACTCCTTTCTTCCAGCTGCCTACTAGATTCTAAGATCCCATGATCTCAAGATGTTCAAATCTAATCCTTTTAGGATTGCCTTTACCCTTATTCTTAGATGGTTGAGCATAGAAATCCTATGAATTCTGACTCTTGCATTGGTACTAACATCTAGGGAAATTACTAAGTTGTGTTTATCCTTTCATTACTCTCTCATGCTAGTCCACATTCTGGTCATGTCACCCTGATCTTGCCTACTATCACAAGAGTTTTTCTAAAGACCTCCTACCATCAAACTCTCCATATTCCTCCTCCTTTTCTCCATCTTCACATTTCCATAATGGTGGCCCTATTACCACTTCATACTGGAGAGTTCCAATCATGTCAACTATTTATAAAAAGAGGGTAAAAAAAAACAAGTATCTTCTTGCTTCCTACAATCTAAAATAAAGCTAAATCCTGAACTATGAGCCATCTGGAATTTGTCACCAACCTGTTTCCAGCTTTAAAACAAGTTCTATAAAGTCAGAGATCGTGTTTTAGAATTTGCTCTTCTCTAAGAACTTTGAATATTGTAGGTATTAGAAAAACATCTAATTAAACTAAAGTAAATAGGAAATTAATAAATCGGCACATCAGTTTAATATGCTAAATTCTGGTAGAAATATACTTAATTCACCAAAGAGAGAAAATTGGATCTAATCTGAAAAAGAGAATCTTTGATTAATCATTAGGCTGAACTGGTCTAAGTAAGGTCAAAACTCAAACCACATTTCTAATAGAATAAAGTAATCCATTTTGGATAGTTAGTGATATATATATTTTTCCCAGGATCTTCAAAGAGATATCACTACTCTTGATATCTTTATCTAACAAGCATTAGGAAGAGCTTAAGTGTGGGCACTTGGGTGGCTTAGTCAGGTAAGCATCTGACTCTTGATTTCAGCTCAGGTCATGATCTCAGGGTTGTGAGATCGAGCCCCATGTCCCAGACTCTGTGATGAGCATGGAGCCTGTTTAAGATTCTCTCTCCCTCTCCCTCTGTCCTCTCTCTGCCCCCAGTTCTTGCTCTGTCTCTCTGATTGATAGAGCTTAATTATTTAATCACAACCTTTTCTTAATGATCAGAAATGGAAAAAAATGCCTATAACCATCTGTGCAATCTTTCAAATTATTTAAACTGTCAAAAAAAATCACTTTTCGTCTATAGGTTTTTGAGATCAGTAATACTGATCACTTTAAGTTTCGATAACATCTTTTCTAAATCACCATCTTTAGTATTCGATATTCAGGTTTTCTACTCACAAAATTTAAACTAAAGATCATGAAGAACCTGAACTAATGCTGTATGTATAGTGGGAAAGGCCCAACACATAGCAACAAATTTAAGACTTGTTAAAATAAAGATGGCATCTCACTGACTACTCCTATGAACTTCCTTTATCCCTACTTCCTCAAGCCATTCACTCATTAGGAAGACAATCTTTTTTTTCCCCTTAAACTGGGTAGGATATAGCACTATTATGAATTGTTAGCAGCTAACGGAAAAGTACAAGGTCACTCATTATTTTCATAGTTCATTTTTTCTTTGTTTTTCGAAGTCTGAATAGCTTGTATACATCTAAAACAGTAATAACCTTAGGTCATCAGTAAATCTTTTACATATTATATGACAACCTTAAGTGTATGTGTATTTCGTAAATGTACAATGTGTAGGAAGGAAGCAGGAGTGGGAGGCTCCTGCGTCAAGTTCAGCATAAATCAAACTAATCACAAGCAAATGCTTCTCCTTTGATCTTGAGATGCATTTTTATTACTGTTGTCCAGTTTTCCATAAATTTAATTGTAACTGTATGTTTATTTAAAAACATCGCTTTGTGGTCTCACTTAATTTGCAAGCATACATGGCTGCACAAAGTGGAATTACCTCTCAGCTTCTGTTCACTGATGCAGAAATGAAGATAAACCAGGACAATTATATGCTCTTCAAGAGAATGGTATCTCTACTGAGCCTCCCCCATTAACGTAGATGAAAAAGGCTCTACTATCAATCACCTATACTTGGACTAAAACCTCTAGGGATACATTTCAATCCTCTTTTTAAAAAGGTTTTATTTATTTATTCGACAGAGAGATAGATCACAGGTAGGCAAAGACGTAGACAGAGAGAGAAGGGGAAGCAGGCTCCCCGCTGAGCAGAGAGCCCGATGTGGGCCTCGATCCCAGGACCCTGAGATCATGACCTGAGCCAAAGGCAGAGGCTTTAACCCACTGAGCCACCCAGGCGCCCCTCCATTTTAACCCTTTTATATTGCAATTATGAATGACAAGTTTTCTCTTGAAAAGGAAGTCCAGTCTTCAGTAAGCAGCTGTGTAGACTGTGTGTGTGTGTGTGTGTGTGTGTGTGTGTGTGTGTGTGTGAGAGAGAGAGAGAGAGAGAGAGAGAAAGAGAGAGAGAGAATGAAAGGCACCACAGACTTGAGCTTCCCCCACCTGACTTTGACCAGGAAATAACCAAAGGCAAATTTTCTTCAGTCATTTTAGAGGAGTAGTTCTTCTCGTGTAATATTTTTCTATCCTGAGAAAGAAATGACCCAGAAAAAATAATCAGGACGATTTACCGAGCAACAAGAAAGGAAGGTACTATACACAGTGGCTAGTATAGGGAACCAAGACTATGAGAGAAGAAAGGGCCATGAGGTATTCTAGGTTTGGTAAACTAGATCCAGGCCTTGTCTCTGGGTCTGTTGTACCTCCATGTGCACATGCATAAAATATTTAAATTGAGCAGAACATCAAAGTAATAATTATAGGAGATTTTTATACTTTGATTTGAATAATTAAAATAACTTAAATGACTTTTATTAATAACTATGATTTAAAGCCAGCTGACTCACAGTAATACCAATATGTTCATTAAACATCATTAACTTTATTGTACTCAAATAAAATTTATAAATAAACTTTCCCCAAATACTTAGCCTCCTCCATGCAAATGTGTGGCTCCAGCAGCATTTCTTCTCAAAACTTTAAAATACATACATATATGTATGTATGTATGTATGTATGTATATGTATACATAGAGAGAGAGAGAGAGAGAAAGAGAGAAAGGTTTTATTCACTTATTTGAGAGACAATGCGCACATGTGCACATGAGCTGAGGGAGGGGCAAAGGAACAAGCAGATTATCCACTGAGCAAGGAGCCTGACACAGGGCTCTATCCCAGGACCCTGAGATCATGACCTGAGTTGAAGTCAGAGGTTTAATCAACTAAGCCACCGAGGAGCTCCTCTTTCTAAAATTTCTCAACAAGAGAGAAAAGTAGCACTATGTCTTCATAAAATTGCATTAAAAATATTAAAATATCTAGGGAGGGAAACGAAACAACAGAGACTTTGGACACAGAAACAAACTGAGGGACTTGGAGGGAGGGGGGTGGAGGGATGGGAGAGCCTGGTGGTGGGTACTGGGGACACCTAAAGCGTGGAGCACTGGGTGTGGGGAATGGGGAATGAATCTTGGAACACTGGGGAAAAAAAAAATTTAGTAACAATTAAAAAAAAAATTAGAATATCAAGAGAGCATGCCACTTAAAACAAAAATCTCAAAAATGCACTAAAGAGAACATTAATCTTACCCACAAGAAGTATCCTATTTGGGGGCACCTGGGTGGCTCAGTTGGTTAAGCAACTGCCTTCGGCTGAGGTCATGATCCCAGTATCAAGCCCCTCATCAGGCTCCCTGCTCCACGGGAAGCCTGCTTCTCCCTCTCTCACTTCCCCTGCTTGTGTTCCCTCACTAGCTGTGTTTCTCTCTGTTGAATAAATAAATAAAATCTTAAAAAAAAAAAAAAAAGAAGTATGCTATTTGGGATTCATAAGGAGTTACAAATATACCTGTTACACTAACCTTTTCCCATAGCTATTACCTCTTGAAAGCAAGTACATCACAGAAATGAAACAATCACAGAACTCATAAAAAAAAAAAAAAGCATTATAGAGCTCTCACTTTTAAAAGTTAGAACCCAATATAGTGGATATTCATTTGAATAAATTTAACTGCAGAAGATTTCTCTTTAAAATGATCGTTTAAGGATACCTTCAGCTCAGGTCATGTTCTCAGAGTCCTGGGATGGAGCGCCACATCAGGCTCTCAGCTCAGCGAGGAGCCTGCTTTCCCCTCTACCTGTTACTTCCCCTGCTTGTGCTCTCTCTCTCAGATAAATAAAATCTTCAAAAATAAAATAAAATGAGCATTTACGGACATATGGGTGGCTTGGTTGGTTAACCATGTGACTCTTGATTTCAGTTAGGTCACCATCTCCAGGTTGTGAGACTGAGCCCTGCTTTTCGCTCTGCACTGGGCATGGAGCCTGCTTGGAATTCTCTCTCTCCTTCTCTTAAAGAAAAAAAAAATGAGCATTTAATATAGCTGCTATACTGCCCTAAGATTTTTCAAAAAGAGGCAAAATTTTAGCTACAATAGTGGCTGTAACATTTAGTAATGAAGTGTATCCTTCCAAATCACAGGGAATCTTAGTATGCACAAAAAAAATCTCCATATGCCTTCCCTTGGAAAAAAGCCAGCAGTTACAAACCTCAGAAAATAGATGTCAGCAATAGAAATGATTTACTGAAGACATATGCACCCAAGTATATTACAGAGATCATTTTATAATATAGATAACACCATTTTAATAGCCAGATGTTTACTAAGAACAATTTTTGCTGGTTCATAAAATTACTTTGGTAATTATCCTATTATATTCTATGGGTAACAAGCAGGAGACAGGTACCTATATAAAGAGCTGCAACCAACATGCAAGTTTTCAACCTCTGCATATTTTCAACAAATATGGAATGCTTGGAAATGCATGACCCTAACACCATGGGTATGACAAGAATGCCCTCAGACTTAATAAATGTAAAAAAGGAAATATAAATATGACAGCTGTAGAAAGAAACACTAACAGAAATTTCCCATGTCCAAAAACCATGGGAACTAAACCATGGGAAAACAAAGATGTCTTTTCTAACACTGCTGTTACCAAAATTTGGATGAATATACCAATAAAATTATAGCAATCTAACCAATAGGTTTTCCTTGAGGCAGACAAAAGCACTGAGGAAGGTCTTATTTTGAAAAACTCCTAAATAATGGGCAATCTTTAATTTTGTTTCAAAATGTACTTCCTAGTACCTTCTATAGGAGAAAACATTTGAAACCATACTTAAGAGGCTCTAGTTGAAAGTCTATTTATCTCCCACATACATCCCAGAATACCATGGATGTGACTTTTGTACTGTCACCCCTCAAAAAAAACCACAAAAACACATAAGAATGTATGAGTATTACCCCAAAATAGCGAACACACAGAACTTGTTGTCTTGACGAACGATGAGTGTTAGTCGTCGACCGACTATGCAAATAAACAAAAGTGGTGCAGTTTTTAACCACTAAAGTGAGCAGAAGTAAAGAACATTTGAGAAGTACTGAATTTTTTTTCAAACACAGCCCTTAAGCTTTTTTTCAAATCCCAATGTATTTACTGTCACTCCAGTACTTATTAATTACAATATTACACTCCACTTGAAATTGTTCTGCTGTTCACTGTCTATTGTTATACAGTGTTGGCATCTCAACCAGCCTGTAAATGCTACTCAACCACATATAAAAAGCTAATCTCTGCCTTGGATGTCTAATGTGAACATGCCCCTTTCAAATTTGAGGCTAGTGTGGATTCATTTTAATACTCTTTTCTGTGAAATAAAATCATTTGGCTTTTTGTATGTTAGAATGGCGAGATAAAACAATCACTGATATCTCCCAGTGAGTAAATTTGTAAACTCCTGACCCATGTGGGCAGTGGTTACTTTAACTATGGGTCTTCTCTTTTGGCTTATGAGTCAAACTGTAATCACTTTTACCCCAAAGTCTGAGAATACACCTTATATGGTAGCAATGAAGAGAATACCTCAAAGTACATGTCATTATGCCTCGCAAAACCAAAGGGAAATAAGAGGGTGATTATGCCTTCTCTCTTCTTATGTAGCCACTGAGCTACCTAGTTCAAACACTGAACTGCTGTTAACACTGTTTACTCTAGTACTCTAAATCTCTTTTCCATGATGAGTCCTTCTTTACTGAAGTAACATCTTTACTCTTTGCTACCAACATCCTAATGAAATAGAAATGGGCCTTCTTAAATGATAATTCACTATTAAAGACACCACATATCACTTTCATTCTACAACTGCTCCATGTGTTTAAGCCCAGAGATTTAATGTGTTTTGTACTTTTGTGAATATAATTCTACCAGAAATGTGAAAAGTATGGTGGTTTATATAAAAAAAAAAAGAACACATATACAAACATCTCAAAGTCAAACAAATTTGTTAATTACAGAGAAATTTGTGTTTCTATGTAGTCTACTTTATAATAAGGAATATGGTAACAAATGTCATAGGTAACTATAAAGGTTAGAAATGAATTGGTCAACTCTAGTTTACCTGAGAACAGAATAACACTGAAATTCACACATTTCAACCCTCCCTCCTTACTAGGCTCTGTTCAAGGATAAAATGAATCCCTTAAATTATATGCAAATTATGGGCAACTCTGCATGCATTTTCCATTGAAAGTCCATAGCTTTCCCCAAATTCTCAGACATCTATGACCCAAAAAAATGTTAAGAACGAACGATTTAATGAAACCTTAGAACAGTGTTTCTCAAAGTGTGGTTCCTAAACTACCAGTAGCAGCATAATTTCATGATAGAGGAAAAAAATTCACATGGCCTTCAAAACCCATAAGCTAAAGATGTTTCAAAACGAAACAAAAATCCATTAGCATCAAGAAAATTTAAGAACTCAAAGCAGAGTTAACAATTATTTAATGTGCTGCAAAATCATGACTTCATATGCTAATATGGCAGATAAGTATTTAAAAAAAAGACTTACTTTTAAAAAATTCCTAAAATCTTCATAGTGTATTATTACTAGTATTTAGTAAGGGCCTATTCCATTTGATATTGAATTCAGAGAAGGGGTATAAAGAACTGGCATAGCCCTCTCCCTCATCTACTATTTAACTTTTCACATGGTATGTAACTCTCTATAAAGCAATGCTCCTCAAACTATCTGTGGTGAACATTATATCTGCCTTATACCAATTCTTCTGTAATCTATAATAAAGACAAATTACTAGAAAACAAAATTTAAAGAAACCATACAAAATATAAGACCAAATTTCTTATCATCAGATTTAATAGACATAAAGTTATTGTGTCAAACTACAAAAGTTTCTAGATACTGACTCTTCATTTCTGTCCTTATTTCATCTCAAACTATAACCAACAGTCTGCTGATCTGCAGACCAGAAGGATTTTCTTTTACACAACTATATCTTTTATGTTTCTTTAGGTCACAGACTTAAAAACAACACACAATAAACATTTAATGAATTACCATACTAGAAATCAATGGTATTTAGTCAACAGGCTATTGTTTAGTAATTTATTGCCAATTTTTATTGCTCTTATGTTAAACATAAAGTGATGAATAATAGTATCCATTTATTTTGGCATACTGATCTGACTTTCTCTTTAGGAACTGTTCCTAAAAAGGTATATACATTTGAATTTTTGATCCATGATACTAGAATGCCAGCAAGAATATTTGCAACCATTTATAATTCTGCAAACTGTACACAGAAGTGTCTGTTATGCACACTCTTGCAACCCTTAGTATTATAAAAGAACTCTGATGGTAATTCTAACTCTACCACTAACAAGTCCTGTGACCTTGGGCAAATCATTCACATCTCCCACCTCATTCTGCTCAGCTGTATGAAATGCCAAGCCAAATGCTCTAGGGTCTCTTTCAACTCTAAACTATAATAAATATTTACACACACTACCATCTCTCATTAGTCTAAACAGTCATTACAATTAGTATCCATTACTCACTTTGTCATTAAAATAACTTTTATATTATTCCCTAGTTACTTCATATATATATGTCTTATTTCTCTATTATAATACATTAAAATGGCAAACATGACTACTTTTCAAAAACCTAAAACTATATCA
This sequence comes from Spilogale gracilis, assembly GCA_004023965.1. Taxonomy (NCBI): domain Eukaryota; kingdom Metazoa; phylum Chordata; class Mammalia; order Carnivora; family Mephitidae; genus Spilogale; species Spilogale gracilis. The sequence continues at coordinate 98,982 of PITA01000248.1, forward strand.
ACATTAGAAACCCAAAAGGCTAGGTTTCAGAGTTAACTAGGAGAAAAGATTCTAGCTTATCTTCATTTGCAGATCCCAAATGATTTTTTCCTTTAGAATATTAATTCTATTATATATTTAATTCTATAATATTTGATTCTAAAAAACAAGAATCTCTTTTCTACTACTAGTAGCTAAGCCCTCTGGCATTTAATGTTGAATTATGCATTCATTTGTTCACCATACATTTACTGAGTGATTACATGTGAACTAAATGCTAATGACTGTAAGAATGAATTATAAGGCAAATTGGGAAAGCAAATATTCATTTATTCCATCATTTAACAAATACCTGCCAAGTAAGTGTCCAATTTGTGCCATGTTGTTCTAGGCCTGGTGATACAACGATGAATGAAATGAGGTCTTTGCCCTCACAGACTTACATTCAGTCAGGGGTAAAGAGACAATCAACAAATAAACATACAGGTAAATAAAATGTCAAAAATAAGCATTACATTAGAAAAAGTAAACAGAGAAAAAGGGCAGAAAGTGGAGATCTCTTTTATGGTAAGGTAGTCAGAGAAGACTTCCTGGGGTGGTGACATTTGAACAGAAACAAGACTGAATTAAGAGAAAGAGCCATGCAGGTATCTAAAGGAAATGCATTCTAGGCATAGGGACAATTGGACAATTAAAAATAAAGGATACTCTGGGACACCACAGACTAATAAAGAAATGTATAAAAGTTATCAACATAGGGGCACCTGGGTGGCTCAGTCGGTTAAATGTCCAACTCTTGATTTCAGCTCTGGTCATGATCTCGGGGTTGTAAGACCAAGCCCTGTGTTGGGTTCTGTGCTGGCATGGAGGCTGATTAAGATTCTCTCCCTCTCCCTTTGCCCCCAACCTTCTCTCTCTTTCTTAAAAAAAAAAAAAAAAAAAAAAAAAGGTTATCAACATAAATACTGGAATGACTAATACATCGAGATGACATGAAGATTTCTCAGAAATAGTCACAATTGTCCTGGATGTTAAAATAGGAGTTGAAATTTACAGAAACAAAATGTGAGAGATCTATGTCAATAAAAAACAAAAAGCACACCAAAGACTGGACGATATGTAAGTACTACCATTCCCAGGGAATGACAAGTAGTGAGGGTATCTATATTCTAAGGGGAAAGTGACAGAGAAACTAAGATAAGTTGACAAAAGCCATAAAGTAACAGGCACAATATGTGACAATAAATAACTTGTAAAAAAATCTACTTTACGACTTGCTTCCACAACAACTAGTGTGGTCTCCTTAAAAATGTCACTGCTCAGAACAGATTGCTCACATATGCAACTGTCACTCCTGGATGCCATACTGTTTCCAGGAAATCCAGGCTTGTCAACTCCTGGTTCCTTTCAGTGCTTCTCTACTATGCACTTTCTCCTTCCTATAAAGAAGCTGGGAAAGTCTTCATTCTATTCCTGTGCCAGGAAGTGTGGCCTCAGCTTTCTTTGTACTCCGCAGCCTTCCAGAACCAAGACCCATCAACGCTTAGACAAAAGGAGTTAATATTTCCATATATGGGATTATTTTATTCATTCTGCTTGGAATTTGTTGAGGGGAAAAAAAAAATTCCTAAGGATCCTTTTCCTTCCAGCTCTGTTTGTTTAGGTCAGAACTACCACCAATACCCCTATTAGATCTCCCGTGCCTTCCTCAGTCCCAGGTTTATTTTTCTAGTCCAATAAGCTGGCCTGCACAGTGGGCTTTTAATAAGATAGCACCAAATGTTGGTAGATCACGCCTAACACTCTAGTCTGTAGTCACAAAACACTGATTTACTCTAGATGTTTCACCTCCTCCACAGAAAACAAACACACAATCACAAAGAGCAGCTAGAAATGGAAAGGAAATGTCCTACGTCAATGTCACTATTTTTTTTCCTTTTTTAAACTAAGAGTAAAACAGACTGGAGCAACACTGAATGATTACTGTTCCGGTACAGTTGGTGCACCATATGTTTCTGAGCTTCGGGTAACACTGGATTTGGCAGAGGACAGGCTGCTGACAGCAGTTAGGGAAAGTTTATTAAGCAATGTCACTGCTCCCAGTTGTGTAGTCTGCAGAGGCGGGAATGAGGGAACAGAGGGGGCTAAGACTTTGGTTTGCCTGGTAGCACAGGCCTGAGCATGTACTTCTGCTGTTTCATCGTCACCTTGTTGCCCACTCTGATAAATCAAACCACCTCTTGCCTTCAGAGTAAAGGCCCAGAGTCACGTAAATATAGGGGTAAGGCTAAAGCCATTATTGTTAGAGGAAACATGAATTTCTTAGTAGAAGTTACAGGTAAAATTAGGATCTACACAGAGGTTTCCTTGTATAGATCAAACATTATCACTACCAAATGTTGGTCATTATTGAATGAGAGACCAAGGTACTTAAACATTTTTTGAGTTATGTTAGAGTAGTGGACATGGGTTCAATTCTTTCAGGAAAGAGTTAATGAGTACCTGATATATACCAGTGCATAAGGTATTGGGAGTAGAGAGCAGGGAGAGAGAAAGAGAGAGAAAGAGTGAGTGTGTGGTGGGGCAGGAAGGGTGAGGTAACACAGAGTTCTATTTCTTAATTGTTGAAAGTATATGCAATTAGCAGATAACATTTATAACACTACTGTCTTTCTACAAAACCTTCCATTTTTACATGTAAAATGACACAGATAACAAATAATAAGGGTTAACATTTTGCCTTAACATTACTTCAAAACATGCAAACATCTATTCAAAAAGCTAAACATTAAGAATACATTTCCAAGAAAATCTGTCTGGCAACCACCTGGTTAGCTTAGTTATTATTACCATTATTAACTACATTAGCTTAGTTATTATTCTCTGCTGGCAATTATTATAAGCCATTTCCTCAACTTCCAAGCAGTAATAGAATATTACTTGAGTTAGAAAACTTTTATTCAAGGAACAAAAGCCTCAAACTAGTTCCTGAGTTCCCCAGCTGTTCAACCAATGTTAACTACACACCAGCGCTCACATATAATATCTAATAGGTCAGAAACACTGAAGTAAGAAACAGTCCTTTAATCACAGGCACACTCCATGAACTAAAAATTGTTCTGGCATAAAATCAATGGAATAGAAACATAATTTTTTACTGAGATTTCTCAGAAGAGTTATAGCAAGCTTCAGGAATCAAGTTGTTTTTTTTTTTTTTCAGGGGCACCTAGGTAGCTCAGTCAGTTAATCATCTCTCAGTTTCGTCTCAGGTCATGATCTTGTGGTGGTGGGATGGAGCCCTACATTAGGCTCTGCACTCAGTCCAGTTTCTTCCTCCCTCTCCCTCTGCCCTTCCCCACTCACCCTCTCTCTCTCTCCAATACATAAATAAAATCTTGAAAAGAAACAAGACAGGAAAGGACAGTAGGCATATTGCTGTATCAAAGTGATTTGCAAACCAAAAACTCTTCCCCTTTTAGCAATGTAAAAGACAAAAAAAATAAAATAAAATAAAATAAATTTATTTATTAAATAAATAAATTACCCAGCCCTAATTAAAATGGATTTTCCAGTATATTTATTTTCTTCACTCCCAAATCTAAAACCATATTTAGGCATTTCATGAACTGTATGCAATCTATTAATTTTCACTTGATAATGAGTCCACAATCAAAAAAAAAGTCATTAACACAAGCTCCATTTCCTGAAGCTGACTCAATATTTGTTTCCAGCAACTGTTTACAGACTTAGTAGATATGTGTATCAAAAAGCAGTGTACAAAAGAGAGTAGTATGTTGGGCTCTGGGAAAAGGATTTAAAAGTTCTTTATTGACTTGAAGATACACAAAACATAGAGGGATAAATCCACAAGCCAGTACTTAGAGTCAAGAACAGAAAATTCAAAGAGAAATTCAAATTCAATAGTATTTAGAAGACTTAACAAGGAGCCACAAAAATAAAATCAGGGTAGGGCACCTGGCTAGCTTAGTCAAAGGAGCATGCAATTCTTGATCTCAGGGTTATGAGTTCCAGCCCCACATTGGTTGTAGAGATTACTAAATAAAGAAAACTTTAAAAAAATTTTTTTAATTAAGTTAAATTTAAAAAGTAAAGTCAGGGAGATTTTAGAAGGCTATGTCATCACTGTAAGTCAATAGTGCAGCAGTCTGTTCAGTTTTTAAATTATTTTTAATTAGTAATATGGTCTTAGGCTGCATTAAAAAAAAAAAAAAGCACTAGAGACATTAGGGAGTATTCGTTCCACTATATTCTTTATGTTTAGACCATATCAGGAATACTATATGTAACTCAGTAACAGAAAAATAACCATAGTTAGAACATTAAAAGACCCAGAAGTTATATCATGCAAGGAATTCCAATTAAAAATGGACTTTGCTGAAAAGATTGAGTACATAATAATGGACTAGAATTACTGTGTTTTATTAACACTGATTCCCACACTTGGCTGATCAAAATCTCTTAGGGCACTTTTTTTAAATACAAACTATGGACACTCATTACAAGAGATTCTGATTTCGAAAGACTTAGTGAGTACCCAAGAATCTAATAATCCTCTGGGCAGGAATTAGGGTCTCTGGGTACAAATTCCAGAAAGAAAGATTTCCTTTCTCAGCACAGTTAAGGGCTTGAAAACATTCAGAACATTCCAGAAACAAAATGGTTTCCTTGCAAGGTAATGAGATTCCGTTTCTAGGTTTATGTCTAAGCAGAAGGCAGACAGCCACATGCCATGGATGCTATACAGAATATATGAAATCTGAAAATGAAAAGGAGTATTTAATAAATTATTGGTGCATAAACAACCAGACACAAAAACACCATTATGCAATTTTAACTACATATAGTAAATGCTCTTCCTCCATGAGAATAGTACAATCATGCAGTTCCAATTCTTATTACATGCCACGGTCATTTCAGACTACAAACATTTTTTGCTTTACTGAGGCAAATGCCATAAAATGAAATATAAGTTTCAATCTAGCCAGAGTTCAGAGAACCTAGATTTTTATTGTTAAATAAATAATAAACACAGCTTTAAAAGGCAGCATTAAACTTTAAAAAAAAAAAATTTTTACTTATTTGACAGAGAGAAGCACAGCTAGAGAGGGAACACTAATGGGGAGTGGAAGAGTCTGGAGAAGCAGGCTTCCTGCCAAGCAGGGAGCCGGATGTGGGGCTCGATCCCAGGGCCCTGGGATCATGACCTGAGCCAAAAGCAGACGCTTAACGACCGAGCCACCCAGGCGCTCCCACCACTAAACTTTATATTAAACTGTGATGGCACTGGTAAATGAAAGAAAGAAGACCGAAGGAGGATTCTTAGGCCAGAGAGATTTCTGATCATTCATGGTACTGTATGTCATATCTACATATGATATTTCAATTGTCCCATAAAGCTGTAATAATAATAATCACTCCAAACGGGACTAACAAGATACTGTAGTGAACTAAATAAACAATTTCCCTATCATTCTGCATATATTATATAAAACTTTCACGTTAAGTAACATGATATATCAAGATATCACAACCAGCTTTTTAAGAGTAAGAGAAACAAGCAAAACAGTGAGAACGTAAAGGGTGTACAACTTCATTTGGTCTAGAGTTGGGTGCTCGAATGACTTTTCTTTTGTGTTTGAGAGATAAAAAGCTAGTCTCAGGTATCGAAGTTGGTACAGGTAATCAGGTGTTTGGGCCTTTTAAAACAGGACTATCATCAAAGATTGGGTGACTTAATTGGTAACAAAAGAACTCCTTCTGGGGCCAAACGACAGGTACAGACACCTACAAGGAAACACCTGCCATATCTCTAAAATAAATTCACATATCACCTGGACAATGCTACTGCTATTCTTATACCAATGAAAAGGTACACCATCAAGAACATCCTCCTCCTATATAATTAAAGACTAATCTAGAACTATTCTTTTGGGGGAGGTCTGTGAAAAATACCCATTATTACCCATTTTAAACTTCTACTGTCCTAAGAGAGGTTAAAGACTCCAGTTAAGGAATTTTTATGCTACTAATTTAAATATTGACTTAACATTAAAGTTATTTGCAAAACTAAGTACACCCATCACTGAGCTCATCCGTTCTGAGTTCCTACAAGCTGTTTAAGAAAAAAAGTGATGGGAGCAGAGAAGTAGTTTGGACTATATAATCTAGCGTGTCTTGCCACTCTAACATTTATCTTTTCATACTTTTTTGTGATTACTGGTTCCATGGAGATAAGGGAAATCATTAAGAAACAACCAACATCTACAACTTCTAATCTTGAAAACAAAAAGACAGTCACTGTTACAAACTTCTGTTTGCTAATTTAAAAAAACAAACAAAATAAACTTTCAAAATAGCTAACTAGAAAGGAAGAAACCTCACCATGTACCTATCCTGTAAAATATCTGGTTAGTAGCTACACCAGTGGCAACATCCACAGGTTTCTACCTGCTATCAGCACAGGCTTGATGCTAATAACAGAGAAAAGGAGGAAGAAGCAAAGAACATTGGAATTAGATGTTATATACATATTAACTCATTTAACCTCACGGAAACACCGCGGAGTTAAGTACTAGCATTCCCAACTTATCTGTGAAAAAACTAAGGCATAGACAGATTTAGTTATTAGTCTAAGGTCAGAGTTAGGAAGCCATAGCACTGAGAGGAGAACAGAGGTGATTCCAAAGTCCATCTCATGACCCCAAACTGGGCTGCCCTCTCACTGGCACATCATCTGCCACTCTCCCTCCCGAGATAACACACAGCATTCTCCAGCCAAATGCACGTTTTATTCTTGAACAGTTAATTCCTTAAATCCCACCTATCTGTTCCTCCTACTTAGACAAACAAGACTGGATAAAGCAGGAGGGAAATCGCTCCCCTCTAAAACTTAACTCTAAATTGTTACCCTAATTGACTCTCTAAGCCTCATCCACCTTCCAGGAGAAACACAGATATTCAAGTATCATATTAATTAAAAAAAAAATTCCTCAAACTTTCTAACCATCCAGACCAAAAAGAAAGAGACAAAGGAAAGAGAAAGAGAAGAGGGAGGAGAAAAAGGGAAAAGGAAGTGAAGGAAGAAAGGCAAAGTGGCAGAGAAGGACAGAACCCCCAAATCTCCCTTTCTCATTTTAAAATCCCTGCAGTTTGCCTACTGAATTAGTCTTGTTTGTGTTGTTATTAAAGATTTTACTTATTTATTTGACAAAGAGAGAGCACAGGCAGGGGAAGCAGCAGGCCAAGCAGGGAGCCCAATGCAGGGCTCAATTCCAGCACCCTGGGATCATGACCTGAGCCAAAGCAGGTGCGTAACCCACTCGGGGGGGGGGGGGGGGCTACTTTTGAAATTAGTCTTATTCCAAATCCAACTCCAAGGCTCACCTGGTGAGGAAAGAGGGTCACCCTCCCCAGTTTCTACTTTCCAAGATGGAGTATTAGCCTCTTTCCTCCCAACTTTTTTTTACTTTGGTGAGAGAATCTTCCCTGCCACATCCTTGATGAATGAGGATGGAAACCCCTCTCTGGGGAGACTGGTGACTGAAGAATAGGACCAGCTCAAATGGGACTGATCAATGAAATAACAAAGAGCACAAGCTGCTCAAAGGATCTGTGAAGAACCAGTCTTTTTAAATCTTTAATCTGTTTCAGACTAATAGTTTTAACAAAAATACAACAAAAATATTATCAGGAAAATTAATTTAAAACTATATAAAATTACAAGCACTCAATTTTTTTATTAAACAGACTTGAAATTATTGGATCAAACTGATTTAAGAATTTCTAAAAACTTACTCTCAGTTTCTACTTTATGCTATCACAAACTCACAACTCCATGGATAATACTTTGAATAACACTGTATTAGAACATCAAAGACCACTTTCTGTGCCTTAGATATCATATTTAAAAGAGCTAAAAAAACTTTTAGAAGTTTAGATAAATAGGTGTGCCTGGGTGGCTCAGTCAGTTAAGCCTCCCACCCATGACTTTAACTCAGGTCATGATCTCATGGGTACTGGGACTGAGGCCCACATTTGGCTCCCCTCTCAGCAAGGAGTCCACTTGGGATTCTCCCTCTCCCTCTGCCCCTCCCCACCGTGTGTGTGTGTGTGTGTGTGTGTGTGTGTGTGTGTTACACACATGCTCCCGTGCACTCTCTAAAATATATATTTTCTTCTAAGTGTCAACCAGAATTATCAGAAGGGTTAAGACAATGTGATTATGAGCAACTTTTAAAATTTTCTTCTTCAGTCTACGGCCATACCACCCTGAACGCGCCCAATCTCGTCTAAAATTTTCTTCTTCATACTCCGTATTTTAAAATCAGAAATAAAAATAAATAAATAAATATACTGTGGCACCTGGGTAGCTCAGTCTTGTTAAGCGGCTGCCATTGGCTCAGGTCATGACCTCAGGGTCCTGGGATGGAGTCCCGTGTGGAGTTCTCTGCTTAGCCTTTCTCCCTCTGCTTCTCTTTCTCCCTCCACCAACCCCTTGTGCTCTCTCTTACTTCTCAATAAAAAAGATATCATTTCAATTAGCTTATCTTCTGGCACATAAATGCCTGAATATTCAAAGCAGCTTTTCTGCCTTTTTACCTTTTTATACTTTTATTCTCCTTCCTTTCTTTACACAGCCTTCAATTCCCCAGTGTAATACACACACACACACACACACACACACACACACACACACACACGCAGAACTTATATAAAACTTCCTGAGGGTGGATATTATGGGTACTTATCCCCTACTTTGGAAGATCTACTAAAATGTTCACTGTGGGGTGCCTGGGTGGCTCAGTTGATTGGGTGACTGCCTTTGGCTCAGGTCATGGTCCTGGAGTCCAGGGACTGAGTCCCAAGTTGGTCTCCCTGCTCAGCAGGGATTCTGTTTCTCCCTCTGATCCTCCCCACTTTTGTGCTCTGTCTCCCTCATTCTCTCTCTCAAAAAAATAAAATCTTTAAAATTAAGTAAAATATTCACTGTGTTTACACATGTCCCTTTGGCTAAAAATTAATGAAAGAATTTATAGATGTCAATAAAATTCACAACTTTTTAAACATTCTTAGAAGGTTTTAGATGCTCTGAAAGAAGCTGCTTTTGCTGTGAGGCACAGTAACTTCTTCAGAAAAATAATTATAATTTGAGTTTCTTAGGTATGAATAGTCACCACTGTCAAAAGTAATATCATTTTTAGATTCTCTACTATGGACAAAGTTTTTATATTAAAAGAGTTTTCCCCCAAAAGAAAATGCATACAGTTCTAAAAAGTATGTAAGCATTAACAAAACGAAAAGTAAAAATCATATCATCAAAATAGATGCATAAAAGGCATTTGACAAAACTGAATATCCATGTATAATAACTCTCAAAAAAGTGAGTATAGAGGGAATGTACCTCAACATAACAAAAGCCATCTATGACAAGCCTACAGCTAATGTTACACTCAATAGTAAAAAGTTGAAAACCTTTCCTCTAAAATAGAAACAATATACAGATGCCCATTCTCACCACTTCTATTCAACATAGTATTGGAAGTCCTAGCCAATGCAATCATGCAAGAAAAATAAATAAATAAATAGATAGATAGATAAATAGCATCCAAATTGGAAATAAAGCAATGAAACTGTCACTATTTGCAGATGACATGATATATAAATATTAAATTATATACTAAAGACACCATCAAAAAGTCTTAGAATACAAGAATTCTATAAAGTTGCAGGATACAAAATCAATGCACAAATATCTGATATACTTCTATACACAAATAATGAACCAGGAAGAGATATAAAGAAAACAATCCCATTTACAACTATATGAAAAAGAATAAAATACTTAGGAATAAATTTAACAAGTACTGGTGAAAGACCTGTGTAATGACACTGATGAGAGAAACTGAAAAAGAAGACAAATAAAAGAAAAGATATTCTGGTATCTACAGGTATCAACTCAATGCAATCCCTACCAAAATTCTAAAGACTCTTTTCGAAGAAATAATCCTAAAAAAACTAATCCTAGAATTTATACAGAACCACAAAAATAAATAAATAACCAAAGCAATCTTGAATAAGAATAATAAAGCTGGAGGCACCACACTTCCTGATTTCAAACAATATTATAAAGCTAAAGTAATTAAAACAGTATGGTTCCTGGCATTAAAAACAGACACATAAATCAATGGAACAGAACAGAAAGCCCAGAAATAAACCCACACATATATGGTCAATTAATTTATGACAAAGGAGCCAAGAGTATACAATGGGGACAGGATGGGGACAATCTCTTTATGGTATGAGAAAACTGGGCAACCACATATGAATGAATAAAACAGCATACACAAAAATTAATTCAAAATGGATTAAGGTCTTGAATATAGGACTTAAAATTATAAAACTCCTAGATGAAAACATAGACATTAAGCTCCTTGACATAGGCCTTGGTGATAATCTTGTTTAAAACCAAACACTAAAAGCAAAAGCAACAGAAACAAAGATACACGGGACTGTTATCATACTAAAGAGTTTCTGCACAGCAAAGGAAACCATCAACAAAATGAAAAGGTAACCTACTGAATGGGAGAAAATATTTGCAAATCATGTATCCGATAAGGTGCTAATATATAAAGAATTCCTAAAACTGAATAGCAAAAAAAAAAAAAAGACAATTAAAATCATGGCAGATGATCTAAATAGATATTTTTCCAAATAATACATAGAGATGGCCAGTGATACATGAAAAGATGTTCAATATCATTAATCATAGGGAAATACAAATCGAAGCTACAATGAGATATCACCTCACATCTCTTAGAATGGCTAATACCAAAACACAAGAAGTGTTAACAAGGTTGTGGAGGAAAAGGAACCCTCATGCACTGTTAGTGGAAATGTAAACTTGTGAGGTCACTATGGGAAACAATATGGAAGTTCTTCAAAAAATTAAAAATAAAACTATCATATGATCTAGCAATTATACTTCTGAGTATAATATATATATCTGAAAAAAATAAAAACCACTAACTCGAATATATGTATGTATCCCCATATTCACTGCAGCATTACTTACAACAGCCAAGATACAGAATCAACCTAATCATTGATCAATTAGTAAATGAATAAGAAATTGTAGGTATACATGTATACAAATATACATACAGTTGACCCTTGAACAACACTGGAGATAGAGGAGCTGACCCCCTGCAACACTGAAAAATCTGCATTTAACTTTTGACTCCCCAAAACCTATAATAAGCCTACTGATCAAAAGTCTTACTGATAATAAAGTCAACTGACATATATTTTGCATGCTATATGTGTTATATACTGTATTCTTAAACTAGAGAAAATAAAATATATTAAGAAAATCATAAAGGAAATACATTTACAGTACTATACAATAAAAAATCTACATATAAATGGACCTGTGCACTTCAAGGCTTCCTTGTTCAAGAGTCAATGTATATGTAATTGAATAATGCAATATTACTAAACCATAATAAAGAATGAAATCTTACCATCTGCAAGAATTAGATGGACCTTAAGGGCATTATGTTAAGTGAAATAAAAATAAGTCAGACAGAGAAAAATAAATACCATACAGGAACTTTTTTATATGTGGAATTGAAAAACAAAAAAAACAAAAGAAAACAATAAAACAAACAAGCTCATATATACAGAGGATAGTCTGGTGATTGCCAGAGTGGGAGTGGTGTTGGAGAAATGGATGAACTATTTTTTTTTTAAGTTTCAATAAATTGTTAAAAAAAAAAGCACTATGGGAAAACTTCTTCTCCCCATATTTATACCATTAATGGCTTACACCTATCATTTGAGCTGTCTGCTAAATGAGAATAAAGTATCCGTTATAATTATGAAGTCACATAATGAAGTGAAAACATCTTAAATCAAAAACATAATTACTTTGTGAAGAGCCACACATTAGGGATTGAAAAAATCTATTTACTAACATAGCTGAAAGAGGGGAAAAAAAGCCACAAAATGTTACATATTACTCAGATATCCTCCTACCTACTTCAATTTCCCTTCCGCTTATAATGGATGCATGCATATACTCATGCATTCTGTACCTATCTATTAAATGCCAAGAAGGCAGTGAGAAACAGGCAATAAACAGTAAACAAGAAAAATGCAGACTCTGCTTTTGTTAAGTTAGTATAGAAAGTAAACTAATTAGCAAAATTACAGTACTTAAATACAAGTCTCATTAATGTACTAGCTTTTTTAATGCAAAGTATAATGTGTAAAAAAAAATAGGTATCTCATCCATTCTAGCAATCAAGCACGTGACTCAGAAAGCCCAAGTGTTAGCCAAGCAAAAAGAATTTCAGAAAGATTAGTACATGTGAAGATCCTGAGTTGAGAATACATTTTATTTAAAGTTTAACTAAAAAAAAAAAATAATGTTGGACAAATATTTTACCCTATATTCCTACGGAGTAAAACAAGATCGTGCTTATACATTTATGTCATTTGAAATATCAAAATTCTAAAACAAACAAAAAATTATATTGGTATGTGTATGCAAACACAAGTAGGATTTTTAGTATAAAGCTAGGAGTTAGAGATATATCAATAAGCTTTTCTAGTTGAATATAGCATTAACATTAAAGATATACAATAGAATATAATACAAACAAAAAACCTGATTTGATCCAAGCATAAGATAACTAGTCAATATTGAGGAAAACCACTTATATATGCCAGACACAGTGGCAGGTCCTGGAATTCAACGATGAATATATAGAATGAAATACGTACTTAGAATAAACTTATACTCTAGGTTGAAGTTGAGAAAAATTTCACTGAAGAGGGCCACACTGGTTTCAGCCTTAGAAGATATATGGGAGGGGCACCAGGGTGGCTCAGAGGGTTGGGCCTCTGCCTTCCACTCAGGTCACGATCTCAGGGTCATGGGATCCAGGCCTGTATTGGGCTCTCTGCTCCGTAGGGGGCCTGCTTCCCCCTCTTTCTCTGCCTGCCTTCCTGCCTATTTGTGATCTCTCTCTGTGTCAAATAAATAAATAAAATCTTAAAAAAAAAATAAAAAATAAAAAAAGAAGATATATGGGAATTTCCAGGTACGCAGAACAGAAAAGCACAGAGAAATGTAGCTATAAAAGTCTTAACAATATATAAGAAACATATATCAGAGGGAGAAAAAAGCTACAAAAACCTGGAGACATGAAAGTCAAGAAATAATGTGACCTAATCAAGATCCTCTGTAGAATGAGAAGGCAAATTACAATATTCTGTGGAAAATGCACACTTCCAAAGGTTTTTCTGACCCTCTTAAATGGTCCCACTGTTGGAGTATAACCTTCCTATAGGACATTTTGGCTATAATTATCAAAAGCCTTAAAAATACATAAACTCATGACACCAGTAATTGAAACCTCTACATACTCAACTCTTAACAAATAAGAATATAAGATGCTAAAGCAGCGGTTGTATAAAAGTAAGTGATGATGGTATGGAGTTTAAAAAATTGTAATACATTCATGAAATTAAATGCTATTCAGTGATTAAAAGGACCATGAAGTTAGATCTCTTTCTACATAAATAAATGTATGATCTATATACTCAAATTTGAGTCCATGGAATATTAAGTGAAAAAGTAAAAGACACATCACTGAAGAAAATACACGGATAGCAAAATGGCAAGTGAAAGATGCTCAATCCAGTTATAGGATGAATAGGTTCTAGAGATCTAAATACACCATAATGACTATAAGTTAACAGTATTATATGATATACTTGAAATCTGCTAAGAAAGTAGATCTTAAATGTTTTCACCACATACACACACATACACACAACTCTTATGTGGAGTGATGCTAACTAACTTATATAGTAATCTCTTCATAATATAGACATGTATACTTAACATATGTTGCATACCCAATACAATATCATGTCAATTATTTCTCAATAAAGCTGGACAAATGTTTAACTAAAAAAGAGAAAGATGCTCAACACCATTAGGCATTAGGGAAATTAAAGGCAGAGGGGGGTTTTCTACAACTGAATATCCACATGAAAAAGAATGAAACTGGACCTCTTCCTTACACCATGCACAGAAATTAATTGAAATGAGTCAATTTAAATGTATTAGCTACAACTATAAAGCTCTCACAAGAAAATGTAGGAATAAATCTTCAAGACTTTGAATTTGGTAAAACTTTTTTAGATATGACACCTAAAGCACAAGCAACAAGGGAAAAAAGAGATAAACTGAACTTTATCAAAATTAAAAACTTTCATACTTCAAAGGATAAGTGAAAAGTCAACCTACAGAATGGGAAAAAAATATTTGCAAATCATATATGTAATAAGAGACTTGTCTCCAGAATGAATGTTTTTTTAAAAAATCTTACTACTCAGTAATAAAAAGATAAATATCCTACTTTAAAAATGAATAAAGGATCTGAGTAGACAATTCTCCAAAGAAGATATACAAACATCCAGTAAGAACATAAAATGATGCTCAATATGAGTAGCCATTAGGAAAATACAACACTTCATATTCACTAAGATGACTCAGACAATAACAAGGGTTGGCAAGAATGTGGAGGAAAGCAGAACCCTCCTAACACTGCTGATGGGAATTAAGACTGTACAGCTACTTTGGAAAACAGTCTCATAAGTTTCTCAAATGTTTGACTTACAATTACCACATGACCCAGTAATTCTACTCACAGATATTTACACAAAGCAATAAAAACATATTTACATGCAAAAACTTGTACCTCAATGTTTGCAGCATTGATTTAACTGGCATCTAGCATTAGCACTTGAGACAAAAAACTTTACCCTCTTCCAACCTCTTGTGCTATTCAGGTATTTGATTAAAGAATTTTCCTTGCATAACTTCTGAACATAGACATTGATTATTTTTAATAATAAATCATAAATTGTCATATTTCCAAGCTAGAAAATACATATAGAAGATTTTGCTACAAAAATTTAATTTGGCTCTGTTATCTCTTAACCATTGTAAAACGAGGAAAAGGCAATTCTTTTTTTGGGGGGGGGAAGCAATTCTTAAAACTAAGTAGCTCTTCTGGAACTAGTTCAAGATCTTAGCTGAAAAATTATATCAATATTGACATTTATGTAATTATTTTAAAAGGACCATTTTTAAAAGTAGGTTAAAGATCTCTACCTCATTATAGAAATGATATTCCTTCCTTTATCTGATTCTGGCACAAGAAACCTCTAACTTAAATGATATGGACAAGATAAAATGGACATTCATTCATCTTACTGATGCTATGAAAAAATTAAGTACCGTTTACACAACTCAGTTGTAAAGGTTACGAACTTTAGTTGTCACCGAAAACTTCCAAAGGTATAAAGAAAAGCAATATAATATGCAAGTGATGTATTCAGCAAGTCAGCCAGACAGCAAAGATACATTCCAAAGAGATTATTTGATTTGTTTTCAGTTCAAAAAGAAAAGGAAATTATTCCAAGATTTAAATATTAACTAGCAATAGTAAAAGTTTCTATAATAGGATAATATTAACTCTTAAATACCAGATGAAAATAATCAATGTCAGAGTTCAGAAAGTATGCAAGGAAAATTATTTAATCAAATACCCAAATAGGTCAAGAGCCTGGAGAGGGTAAAGTTTCTTGCCTTAAGTGCAAATGCTAGATGCCAGTTAAATCAATCCTGTCATCAGCCAGAATCATTTCTCATTTTTGTTCTTAAACAGGTGATCATCACTGCATTTTTTTTTCCACAACAAAGTGGCCACACCCTTAAATCAATATATCAAGGATCTCTGTTAGTGAACACAGACAAGGTTCACACTAGCATGTAAAAATTCCCACTGAGAACAGATAAATGGTATTTTGTAACAAAAATGGAGAATAAAAAACTTCTGATAAATAAAGTATAAAAAGCAATGGCACATAGTCATTAAGTATTATAGTAAAAATTTCATATTCACATATAGTACAACAAAAAGAATCAGTCATAAACTGAAAGGCATATTAAGAACCCACTCCTACTTTCTTCTGGGTAGAATCCAAATCACTTTATTGAATTACTTAACACTGCAATATTGCTATTTATTAAAACAGTAGTCTATGGGGGTGCCTGGGTGGCTCAGTTGGTTAAGCGACTGCCTTCAGCTCAGGTCATGATCCTGGAGACCTGGGATCGAGCCCCACATCAGGCTCCCTGCTCAGCGGGAAGCCTGCTTCTCCCTCTCTCAATTCCACTGCTTGTGTTCCCTCTCTCGCTGTGTTTCTCTCTGTCAAATAAATAAATAAAATCTTTAAAAAAACAAAACAAAACAAAACAAACAAAAAAAACAGTAGTCTAAAGAATCATTTATCTTCCTGAATCATGATTAGATGACTAGCCATATTTTTTAATCCTAAATTAGTTTCTCCTGCCATTTGCACAATTATTAGAAACACAGACTAATTTTTGGTTATCAGCCAACATAAAATTATAAATACCAAACTAAAGAGGAATTTTAGAAAGATAATACATGTAATAGCCAAAATAAATTAATTTTCACCATCTACTCCTTTGAGTTATCTCACCAAATCTTCATCCACTGTTGTAGGAGGTAATCAAGAACTTTAAGGGGGCACCTGGTGTCAGTGGGTTAACATCTGACTCTTAATTTTGGCTCAGGTCATGATCTCAGGGTGGTGAGACGGAGCCTCATGTTGGCTCTGTATTGGGTGTTGAGTCTGCCCAAGATTCTCTCTCTCCCTCTGTCCCTACCCCACCTCTAAAAAAAAGAAAACTTTTAAGTACTATGAATAAATAAGTACAGCCTATGGGATTATAACTGTAGCTATTTTACTTATAAATCTTTAAATAAACTTTTCTTGTTGAGGTTAAATTTTGAGAAAAACTGAATTTAAAGCACATTTGCAAATGTCAAGTTCTCAAAGATTTAAAATATAATCTAAAATCATTCAAATATTATTTTACACAGAATTAAGCATACAGAAAAATATTCACTGAGTATTTATAATATTTTAGTCACTGCTAACACACGTTTAGGTAATTTTCAAATTGTTTATTAATTTTAGTTAATTAAAATGTGCATATAACTCATTATAATACTCATTAATAGGATTACCCATACTTTATATTTCATACTTCTGTTATTAATTAAAAGCCACATAAAGATATGTATTGGTCAAAAAACTAATCAGACATTCATTTTTTTAAAACCCTTCCATTAGATAAAAAGAGTAATCACAAAGTCAATAAAATAAATTATGTACATTCATGATAAATACCTATATATATTGACCTGGAAAGATAACCATGATATACGTATAAAGAAGGAAAGGAAAGGTCAGAACAACATGTATTTGTGAGGGACAGTGGTATATATCAGAGCACAGAAATGATGAGTAAAAAGCTAGAAAGACTACATTTGACGAGGGAGGCTGGAAGAGGCTGAGGAAAGTTTAAATTTTGTGTACTTGTATATTATTTTACAATTTTATAAGCATTAAACTTTAATTTTTAGATAAAAATCTTTGTTTTAAAAGAGTTACCAGGTAAGTCAATATTCTTGACATTCTACATCTAATTTATAAGGATTATATTACAACCAAAACTGCAAAAGCAACAAATTTTAACTACTGATAGTCAAACTCTAGAAGGACTTCTGCATTTATATATTTATCACCCATACACAAGTATCAATCTGAAGTATGTATAATATACATGTGTATACATTCATAGGAACTGCATGTAGTGTAATTTAAGATGGTCAAATGTTCCCAATCAGACTGTAAAGTTCTAGAACCAGCGACAGTGCCCCAGACTAAGGAATGCCTGGTTCCCAGCTGCTAGAATAACTTGTCTCAATCATTTATTCTATTCCCTCCTGACTAAAAAGAGCCCACATACTGAACCTGAAGGATTACCAAATCTTCTAGGGCTACTTGTATCTCACAACAGAAGAAAACACACCTTTATGACCATTCCAAAATGGACATCTTTTGAAATGCCTCTCAGTGGGAGGTATACAAAGTAATTCTTCCTGAAAAATGACTTTTCCATAAAAGGAGATGAGCTGCACTCACTGTTTACTTCACTTCCTTCATACTCTTACTCCACCTTAACTCACGGAGAAATAATGCCCTTAAGGCAAATGCTTTATGGCATTTGCTTAAGTAAAGGGCAAAGCATTTTATGACAACTAAAACAGCCCAATAAAGGAAGTGTGAGGGTAATGCAAAACACATGCTCAAGTAGGAGGTCTCAAAAAACAAGTACTAACTACATTGACACTGACATTGCTGAAAAACTTGACACAAAAAGTAAGAATACTTTAAAATGTGTTAAGTGTTCTATTTAAAAGATGTATAGAGTAGGATCATAAAAGGGGTTGTTTGCTTGTGTATTTCATCTGGAAGTGAAATTTTTGTACCAAAAAAGTAATAAGAGATATTTCTTTCAAGACTGCTGATAGTGTGCACATAATGGCAAAGATATGGTTTAGAAATGACACCACATTTTTCAAAACCGTTTAAAGGCAAAAGCAAGCTATTTTTAGGATAGCACTGATTTTTTTTCTATTTTAAAAAATTACAGTTCCAGTGTTTAGAGGGCAGAATAAACATTTCTTCTTCTAAGGCAGGGGGAGAAATTATATTTCCATTTCTAAAGGACTTTGGGAAAGGATGACTAAAAAATCAACATCAATGAAAGGAAAGAAAAAAATTTTTCCCAGTAAAATGATGGTAACAGGAATTTCTGAAAAACTGAATGAAAATAAATCAAGTCAGACAAGCACCATTAATGGAAAAACAGCTCTCTGACTATTTAAAGGTTAAAAAAAAAAAGTTTCAAGAATAATATCAATTACTCCAAGACAAAGTACTTTTTTTAAAAAAATATTTTATTTATTTATTTGACAGAGAAAGAGAGATCACAATTAGGCAGAGAGGTGGGCAGAGAGAGAGGAGGGAGCAGGCGGGGAGCCCGATGCGGCCCGATCCCAGGACCCTGAGATCATGACCTGAGATGAAGGCAGAGGCTTTAAACCACTGAGCCACCCAGGCGCCCAAGACAAAGTACTTTTATCAAACATTATACAATCTAAAAGTTGATTTCACATAAAGAACCATTATTTAGCAACCTAAGAATGTATCAGCATCAACAACAAATGCCTATATTGAAGGATGCACTCAACAAAAGGAACAGGTTAATTCAGCATCTTAATACAAACACCCAACTTGAGGGACTTGGGTACAAGGTTGGAGGAATCTAGGAAGGCCGAAAAGTTTTATTTCTCAAGTATTTGTGTCCTTGAATCACTTGCATATTAAAAACAGACTCCACTTTCTACTGTAGAGATTCTAATTCAGTTAAGTCTTGAGTGTGGCACAGGAATGTGTATTTTTATTAAGAGCACCAAGTGATTCTGATACTTGGTAAGCCAAGAAACACCATTCCAGAGACTCCTCTACACCACATGAAGTTTCTTAGGAAAGCACACACAGCCTACTTGCAAAGCCACCAAAGGAAAGCCTAATACTGCTACTCCACTGCAGCAATGACAGCCGCATTATGTTAGTAAAGCAATTCCTGAACATTTGCAGCGTGGGACCAGTAAACACAAAGGAGTCTCCATTCCTAATGAAATTTTTAAGGGAGCACAGGCAGGGTAAAATCAGCAAGGAAAGACAGCAACTTTCTGGATCTATGACATGTGCCATATGTTTTGGTGACTATATCTTCCAAGAAATGAATGGCCAGGCTGCAAGAGGTAAGAGAAGCTGCAAACATCACACAGAAAACAAACTGCAGAATTTTATGTGGATCCAAAGTCTTCTTCAATTTACTGTTCAGGAAGGGCACCACATGATTCTTGATGATATATCTAGTCATATTCAAATGATACTGAAAGTATGCTGTTTTCTGATAACCTCTCCATCTCAGCTGGTCAAGTTCAACAATGGCTGAAGTTCACTGACAAATGTGTATCTGGGAGGAACTAACAGCTTTTAGTAACAAAGACTCTGGTGTGAGCTAAAATGTTTCTTATGTAGTGAAATCAGGATTACAATCAGCTGCACATACCAGAAAATCCTTCTACACGCTGGTTTTATTTTTTTTAAGATTTTATTTATTTGAGAGGGGGTGAGCAGGGAGAAGCAGGCTTCCCACTGGGAAGGGAGCCCAACTCAGAACTCAATCCCAGGGTCCTGGGATCATGACCTGAGCCAAAGGCAGACACTTAACTGACCCACCCAGGTGGCCCTCCACAGTATTTTTTTTTTTTTTTTTAAGATTTTATTTATTTGACAGAGAGAAACATAGCCAGAGAGGGAACACAAGCAGGAGGGGTGAGAGAGGGAGAAGCAGGCTTCCCGCCGAGCAGAGAGCCCGATGTGGGACTCGATCCTGGGTCTCCGGGATCATGACCTGAGCCGAAGGCAGTCGCTTAACCAACTGAGCCACCCAGGCGCCCCATCCTCCACAGTATTCTTTTTTTTTTTTTTTTGAAAGATTTTATTTATTTGACAGAGAGAAACACAGCGAGAGAGGGAACATAAGCAGGGGGAGTGAGAGAGGGAGAAGCAGGCCTCCCGCCAAGCAGGAAGCCCAATGTGGGACTCGATCCCCGGTCTCTGGGATCATGACCTGAGCCGAAGGCAGTCGCTCAACCCACTGAGCCACCCAGGCATCCCTCCACAGTATTCTTAATAAAAAATAAATTCTTTTCTTCAGCAAAGGGAAGGGCAAAGATGGACAGTCCAAGGTAGCTCTGCAATGACATCAGTGCCCCCAGGTTCTTTCATTCTTTCTCCTCTGTGACCCACATACATAGATTTCATCTACTTTTTAATTGTCAAAAATAGTAGAAAGTCCAAGTACTAAGTTCAGTTCCCTGACAAAAAGAAGGACCCGACACTAGGACACAGAAATATAACCTAGCAACATCCTCTTAGATTGCAGAGCAATGAGTCTACAAAGGCAAATCTCTTAGCTGGGCACACTGCCACCCTAAAGAAAACCAGGTACTTGTAGTAGGAAAGAGAGGATGAAAAATACTGGAGAGGCAAACTGTAGTGTATGTCACCCAAAAATTCCTGTTAAGAAAAGGCATCATGGCATTTTAGTCTAGAGTGAGATTTTGGTTTAGAGAGCTTATCCTGAGGTCTAACATATCAACATATCCTACTCATCAAAGATCTTTCTCTTATCTCTTTAGAGCCTTAACACTATACATAAGTATAGCGTTTTTATCCAGAGGCCACATATGAAACCTTACCTCATTTATTAAAAGCTAAGTGATTCTGATTTAATAGCATTCTTTATTACTTGGTTATATTTCCAATTACAAAAAAATAAATAAAGACTATATTAAGAAAAGAAATGCTAGTACTAAGCTAGGTATTTACAGATAGTAAACCATAGTTCTGTACTAAGTGGTTGGAATATAAGAAATAGAACTAATACCATGGTGGCAGAACTTAGATGTATAGGATTTATCTGAGAGGTGAATCTAAGGGATCTCAAAGAAGCATGGTGATCCCCAGTTCTGCCTTCCTGAGCTTGAGGAGGCCTATGAAATCTCCTATTGATCCTTAGTCCAGATTCATAATCTGTTGGCCTTTCACCACACAGATGTGACACAATTTACATTTTTTAAGAGACAGAAAAGCCATTAGAGGTGAGACTATTTCTTGAACATAAGGTGTATACACTAGTTTACTCAATTCAACCATTTAATTTCCCAACTATATATATATTTAATTATATATTTTTATATATTTAAATGTTTATTTATAAATATTTATTTATATATCTATAAATATATTTATATATTTAAATATATCTTCAATTATATATATTTAATTTCCCAGCCATATATATATATGTGTGTGTGTATGTATGTGTGTATATATATGTATATGTATGTTTATATATATGTATGTGTGTGTATGTATGTGTATATATGTGTATGTGTGTATATATATATACACACATACATACACATAGGCTCTGGGGATACTCTCTATATATTACATTAGCCATGCAGTGTGTAAAATAAATGTTTTTATTTATTGAATACTTTATCACATCATTTGATGACATAGCTCTAGCACAATAATAATACATAACCAGAGAGAGAGAGATTGTACTCAGAATTCTAGAATGCTAAAATGACTAAATGGGTAAGCCTAAGAGAAATAAACATGGAAACCAGCAAGGATAGATGAACAGGAGAGAAATACAATTTGGCTAGCCTCAAGCAAAAGAATAGAAATTTGTACTTTCTTCTGGTTCTTCTATCAAGTAACTGCTGCCCATTAGGCAGGTATTCACCTTGTGAGACGGTTCATTAGTTTCTTTTCACTTCCACTCTCCTTCCTGACACCCTCCTCATAATAGAGATAACACCTGGTGGGGGAATGTCTCCTCGCCCTCAGTTAAACTTCCTTTATCTAGTCATCTGACGAATCACATGAGGCTTCAACAAAGCCACTCACGGCAACTTACTGTCCAAGAGCCTCATATGGGCATAACCTCCCCATGCCTAGATAAATGTTAGGAATATGAGTATTCTCCTATATATAACATCATACAATTATAACTGATCTCTCCCCAAAACTTTCATTCTTCTATCCTCTAATAAAAATCTCCATGCTCTGCTAACATTCACTTGTTTTTAAGTCTATTTCCCTTACATGACTATAATCTCTTCAAGGAATGAAAACTATCTTATACATTTTTGTATCCTCAGAGCCTATGAAAATCACCAAATGCATGAAATATACATTTAATTTCCCAATTACAGAAAAATAAACTCTACATAAACCAAACTGTGTTTAAAAAATATACAGGAATGACTTCTAGTTAATGTCTTATTACTTAGACTTCTACAAAAACTTTTTTAAAGGCAATGAATACTTATTTCTAAGTATTTATTAAATATTTTATTACTAAGATGGATAAAACATTAATATGAACTTATATAAATTTTATTTTATTTTCTATTGCTTTCACTTACACATTATCTCATTTCATTCTCAAGAAAGTTCTATAGCAACTCATTCCAATTTATGATGAGGATGACTGTCACTTAGTAATTTGAAACAAATTATCTAAGTGTATACAATTTAGCTAATAAATAGCCCTAGATCCAGAACATCTGATTTCAAATACAGTGACTTTTCACTGTGCTGTAAGAACACATCTCTACATGGCTTGCAGTATTTCTTCTGACCAGCTATAGGTCTCTGAGCAAGTCACATGATTTCTCTGGCTTCCCTCAACTACCTAGTTTGTAAAATGAGGACAGTAACTCCTTATAGAATAATATGAGATACAATGTATGTGAACTTTGTAATTATTCTCAGCATATTTATTTTCATATATAAACAAGGATAATCCTTATATATAAAACCTGGTTAAATATATTGAGCCAAACAAAGTAAATTAGTGACTTCTATTTTCCCCAGTTTATATATTCAAACAAATCTTGTTGAAATACCTTCTCCACAAATTTTAGAAACAAAAAGTTATCACTGTGTTTTCTTAATTTATAATCTTCAAATTAAACTCTCCCTACAGTTAAATCCTATTCAACAAAAAGAAAAATGTTTTCAGCTATTACTTAACTCTATACATCAATAAGAAACCAAAGATTTTAGTTCAATTCAGAAGCAGTTTCCTGGTTTTTCTCCTTCCTCTGTAAAACTACATGTCACACATAATGGAATGTGAACCTGAAAGACAGAAATGCTGATCCGGCTCGACCGTAATCTCAGATTGGTAACACACCTCACTAGCAGTGTGCTAGTAAAACCATACTTCACACAGAACGTACCTTGTTTTGGGAGACATGCAGGAAATACACCTAAGGTTTCAAGTTGGTCCCTCTTGGGGTCACCGATTAGATTTCAACACAGGAGGTGAGTACAGGGAATAAGGCACAGAGGCATTATTATTAAAGCAGTGTTTCTTAATGTATGGGGATCGAGATGATTTTAGATGGTACGTGGATAAAGTATTTTATCTTAAGTTACATTCATCTTTACAGGTATTTTAAAATATAATAAAGAAATAAAAACCTTGATTCCATAAATGTGAATAACCAGAATGAGAATAAAGCATGAATTTTGGTTTTAAAACAGGGCAAGAGTCATGAAAACAATAATAACAATATTCACAATATTTAAAGAAATCCAGCATAGATGAGGCAATTTAAAAAGAAAAGATTAAAATTTTCAAAGTAAAAGGAATAAATTACCAGGGCACCTCGGTGGCTCAGTAAGGGTTAAGCATCCAATTCTTGGTTTTGGCTCAGGTCAAGATCTCAGGGTCCTGAAATTCAGCCCCACATCTGGCTCTGCATTTAGAGAGGCCTCTGCTTGGGATTCTCTCCCTCTCTGTCAGCTCCTCTCCCAGACCCTCCCCAACCGCCACTGCTGCTCATTCACACTCTCTCTCATACCCCCTCCCCCACTCACATTCTCTCTCTCATAAGCAAATCTTTTTTAAAAAAGCAATAAACTGGGTGCCTGGGTGGGCTCAGTGGGTTAAAGCCTCTGCCTTCAGCTCAGGTCATGAGCCCAGGGTCCTAGGATGGAGGCCGCATTGGGCTCTCTGCTCAGCAAGGAGCCTGTTTCCTCCGCTCTTTCTGCCTGCCTCTCTGCCTACTTGTGATCTCTCTCTGTGTCAGATAAATAAATAAAATCTTTTTAAAAAAATCAATAAACTACTTTAAATGGCGTTAAAATAATACATCACTCCATACCAAAAATAATTCCAGATGGATTACAGACTTTAAAAATGTTGAAAACCTAGAAAAAGCAAATGACAGGAGAGAACAGTTATTAAGTATCTCAAGGGAACTGACTTTCTAATCTTTGAAGACACACACAAAAAAAATTAAAGAATATGAACAAATGAAAATGATAAACTTCTGTGAGTCAAAAATATATAAACAACAAAAATGAAGAGAAACTGGCAGAAATATATGCAGCAAATGTAGTTATAGTTTAATGCCACTAAATATAAAGTGTTCCTGAAAAAAACCATAAACACTATAATTATTTCCATCTTATATAAGGATTCTTAGCCACAGGAGTGTCTTAGATTATGAAAGCACTAATATTAGCAATTTCCAAGGGGTGGGGGGAATCAGTGTTTTTGTATTGTCTATGCTGGTCATTTGTCTATTTGCTCTCACAACAACCCCTGCCCTTCTTTGCCCCTCTTTCTATGGCAAGGAACCACAATGCCCAGGCTCCCTTGCTCTGGCTTCTGGATGGGTCCTACCAATAAGAGAGGCTATGTCAGAGGCCTGGGGGTTTAGGAGACAAGCCTTGACATTTCTCCCCTTTCTACCTCTTCTCTGTGGTTCCACCTCTGATTAGTCAGCCCATGGCTTCACGGTCCCAGCTCTGGATCATGCCCTGCCTGTGTCTTTAGCTCTGCCACACAACCCCCATACCCCAGCCCTTGGTAAGACCACATCTTTGCATTGTTTCTCTTGGTCCTTAAAGATGGCAATCTCCTGTTGTTGCTTATTTCTAAACTACCCTGCCATACCCTGCTGGGCTTCTCAACTAAAACCTGTTTACAAATTCTTTGTATTAAAATTTCCTATTTAAAACACTCTGGGTGTTTTCCTTACTGGACCCTGATTCCTTTAGTTCCTCAAATCAAGGAGTTAATGGGAGATTTCAATAGAAGAGGCTGATAATTCAAAGTTATGTTTATTGAACCTTACCTCTGGTGGGGGAGGATCAGACATCAAAACACAGAAAACTTGGTATATGAATTAACCATGATTCAGAATCACTTAACACTAATATATATGCTCTATGGCCCATACTTATCTAAAAAGTCATCACTGTAATAAATAAAAAGTGTTTTAAAAAGTTTTAAAGACAAGTAAATAGTTTTTTAAAGAAATCAATAAAAACACGGCTGTTTAGCTTTAGCCTCCTCCCAAACTGTTAACTTTTTCCTTTCTTCCCCCTCCTCCCAGTGGCATTTTCTCCAGAAACAAGAAAAATTCAAAAGTTGGTGAAATGCAGTGGAAAGTTTTATTCAGAAGCCTAAAAATTAGTCCCTTACAACAACTTCTGCCACAGTATTTCTGCCAAGATTAAAAAATCAGAATCAAAGCAAGGACAAATACCATTAAATGATGACCACATGAGTGAGAATAGATAAAAGGTTGTATGTGAAAAACATGATGAGATATGATAGAATGTTTTATCTATATGTATCCATATCAGACAGAATAAGAATGGTTTAGCTTCTCATCATGGTTTGTCTTGAAAACAATCTAATATACAAAGATTGCCCCCCTCTGCCCAGACTCCTCTAAAGAGCCATTCTGACGAGCCAATAATGGGAAAGAAACTGAGTATGAAAAATGTAAAAAACAAAAAACAAAAAACCAAAAAAAAAACAACAGAAGAAAGCAAAGCAAAGTGTACTGAAATAATGGTTTGGGTGTGTTTTACAAAAATGAAAGACACTACTGTCTCTAGAAATCACTAATACTTAGAAATTTCAACCACTGGCCTAATGTTCCTGCTCACAGCCTAACATTTCCCGTCAGACTGAGTTCACTATGACCTGATATCGTTGTAATACTATACTACACCGTATTCTACTGGGCACAATAATCTTCTTTAACTTTTTATTTGCTGATTTGTTATAAAAGTTAAATAATGTAGGGCGCCTGGGTGGCTCAGGGGGTTAAAGCCTCCGCCTTTGGCTCAGGTCATGATCTCAGGGTCCTGGGATGGAGGCCTGCGTCGGGCTCTCTACTCAGAAGGGAGCCTGCTTCCTCCTCTTTCTCTGCCTGCCTCTCTGCCTACCTGTGATCTCTCTCTGTCAAGTAAATAAATAAAATCTTAAAAAAAAAAAATGGAGGTTTTTCTCATTTTTTAAAAAAAAAAGAAGTTAAATAATGTATACTTACCACAAAAATAAAGCCATGACAAGATAGATTCATTTAATTAATAACATTTCACTGGTTTTAAGAAGGTTCACAGACAACTATACTAAATAAAACTTTACAAATACATACGTAACCACAAGCCAAATTTTCTTAATTTTTTTATTCACTATATTTCATTTATTTCAGGTCACTTTTAAAAACTTTTAAAATGAAAAACCACAAGTCATAGTTTCACTCTTTTCCCTCAATTTCCAATTTAAAAAATCCCTATAAACATGAAAAAGTCAAAAAGGTCAATTATAAACAGGGAATGTCTCTAAACTAACACAGGCCACTTTTAATGCTTTAAGAATGTTTAAACACACAAATCAAGAAAACATTCAGGGAGGTGGGCGGCAGTAAGTGGATGATGGACACTGGGGAGGGTATGTGTTGTAATGAGCACTGGGTATTATATAAGACTATGAATCACAGACCTGTACCCCTGAAACAAATAATACATTACATGTTAATTAATTGAATTTAAATTTAAAAAATGATTAAAAAGAAAAAAGGAAAATGTTCAGTAACGCTACAGAGCACATCTCCAGGCTAGACTGCATGCCCCAAATTCACTTATTTGTATTAAAATAAAGTGAGAAGAGAGAATTGGGTTACCTGAAAAAACAATGACACTCTTACCCACCCCAAGGTAAAACATTCAAAATATTGGAATTGCAAATACCATCCAATTAGAAATAATGTGTTACAAGATTATAAAGGAAACAAGAAAGCTGATTCCAGATGGCCAGAAGTAAAACACACTGGTTTCCTCATGTGTGTGTATGCAATATACACATGTTGACCACAAGCAGGCAGAGCGGCAGGGCTAGAGACAGAAGCAGACTCTCCACTGAGCAGAGAGCCCACCACAGGGCTCGATCCCAGGACCTTGGGATCATGACCTGTGCCAAAGGCAGATGCTTAGCTAACTGAGCCACCCAGGTGACCCTGCCTCCCTCTCTTTCAAAGACTTTACTATTTTTAAGTAATCTCTATACCCAAAATGGGGCTCAAACTTATAACCTCAAGATCAAGAGTCACATGCTCCACCAACTGAGCCAGTCAGGCATCCCATTATAAGAGAACTTATATAATTATTAGGTAACTTTCACTAAGTACTTACTATGTGCCAGGCACATTACATGTATTAATTCATTCAATTTAACAATGCTATGATGTAAGTATTTTACCACCATTTTACAGATGAAGAACCTGGGGTTCAGTTAAGTAATCTGTCCAAATATATAAATCTGGTAAAATTTCAGAGCCAGGACTCATATGTAGGCATTGTGCTTCACAGCTTGTACTTACTTAATCTTACAGTAACCACAATAAACAGCATACAGGATACTGTCTGCTAAAAATATAATCTTAAAATGATACATTGGGAGAAAATATAAACCCTAAAAAAAAAAATCACTGTAAAAAAGGTCAATAAAAAATACAATACTAGAATATTAGCTTTGGCAATAAAATATTCACACGTTTGACCATTATTATACAATCATAATTGCCTAAAGTGTTTTCTTAAGGCTAGAAAGTAATTACTATTAGGTTCCTTTAAATGTTAAGATAAAAATCAAGAAAGCTATATCTAAAATTTGTTTTAGGGGTGCCTGGGTGACTCAGTCAGTTAAATGTCCAATCTTGGGTTTCAGCTCAGGCCATGATCTCAGAGTCAGGGGATCAAGTCCCATGTTGGGCTCGCACTCAGCGTGGGATTCCCACTTGCTCTCCATCTGTCCCTCCCCCCATGTGTGCACTCTCTCTATATAGAATAAATAAATCCTTGGGGTGCCTGGGTGGCTCAGTTGGTTAAGCATCTGCCTTCGGCTCAGGTCACGATCCCAGGATCCTGGGATGGAGTCCCATATCAGGCTTCCTCCTAATGGAGAACCTACTTCTCCCTCTTCCGCTGCCTGCTGCTCTCCCTGCTTATGCTCGCTCTCTGTCTCACTCCCTATCAAATAAATAAAATATTTAAAAATAAAATTTTAAAAATATATAAATAAAATGTTTTATCCTACTGTATTATTTTAATCATATTAATATACTATAGATAATTCCTAAATTGGTTGTAAAGCATTATTTTGCAAATATAACCAAAAACTCACAGGAAAACTCATTCTTGCTCTGAGTTTATAAAAAGCTGACCTAAATATGAAGTTTGAAGTTACATCATTTACCAAGGCATTATGATTTATTACTGCAGATTTACACCTTTATGATAGTGATGACACTTTTATCCATTACCAATGTTTTTAACGCATGAAAGTCTGAATTTACTAACATATCAATGGGCAGCTTCTCCATTAGATGTTAACCCTACCCAAGTGACCTCTCTGAAAGATTCAGAAATGAGAGAAACATTAAATCTTATAAAGTCCGTCCAGTTAAGATAATAAAAAGGTCACAAAACACAACTGTAGACATAGGGTGTACTAAACAACCAGCAGGCTAAAGCATTCTTTTAAAAACAGACACTTTTTCAGCTCAACACATCAGACCTAGAATAAACATCCTAACACTCACTTTATCTTTCAGGCATACTCTAACAGAAGTGTTACCAACATAATTTGTAAACAAGTCCTCAGTGTGTATGCAACATTTCTTTATTAAAGTAGAAGAGGTCATAACATCACAAGGAAATAAAAACAGAAGCCATCTGGGCAACAAGTTGCTTCTTAGACTTATAAAGAAAACTTAAAAGAACACAAAACAAAAAAATGTAATCAGCATGCAAATAACAATGAAAAAATAATAACATATATGTTGTAACTACAAATAACTTTTCAAAACAAACATGTATTAAAATGAGTATTTTGCTTCCAGATAGCCACTTTAGATGGCTATATAGCTACTCCTTGGCTCAAAAACTGTTTTGAATTCTTTCTCAGAAACTTTGACCAAAACCAATTTATAAAACACACCAATTTGTAGATAACGGTAAGATCACAATAATAGTAACACACACTCTCTAGCTCAGCTCTAATCCAAAGGAATCAGAATCCCTCTTAAATTCCCAGGAGTTGCCCCATGGTTATTCCCAATGTTATCCTCCTCAGTACTTTGAACCTTGTCTCTCATTCTGACACTAGACCTACCTCATCCCACTCTGCTTCCCTCCTTGCTCCCAGCATTGTTGCCACACTGGCCCCCTTTCTATCTCTTGAACACACCAAGCTCTTTCCTGTCTCAAGGCCTTTGCACTTACTGTTCTCTGTGCCTGCAATGCTCCTGGCTCTTCCCATCACTAGCTTCTTACTCTTAAATCAGTGTCGCCTCCTCAGTTGAAGGTCCTTTCTTGACCATCCAACTTAAAGGTAAAGACCTTATCCCAGACACTCATCCTCTTCCCTCAATTACCCCCTAGCACATCACCTTATTAAATTACACTGCTTATTTACTTATATACTTTGAACTATCAGGTCCATTTACTGGAATATAAGGTCCATAACACAAAGGACTTTATTTTGCTTATCTCTGTATTTTCAGTACGTAGGCCAATCCTGAGCACAAAGTAGGTGCTCAATAATGATAATGAACAAATGACTCCATGCCCAGATGGTAGGTATAGCAAATTCTGCCTGCCACTGTCACTTCTGTCTTTCTTTGATGGATTCTACAGATCTTAGACTAGAAGTTCCCTACTATCCTGACACAGGTTGTACGGTCAATGCACTTTACTGTGCTCTCTTCCTAAATCTGATTACATGTATGTTCTTTCCTACTTCTAATCTCCTTCATATATTTCATATCATGCTCCATGTGCCTTTATGTCAGAAAATAGAAAATGTCCTTCTATAGCCAAGGCCCAGTACACAGTAAGAGATCAATAAATATGTACTGACTCACACCTTGTTGTCTCAGGGCTCCAGCACAAGTCATTGAGAAAGGCAGTGTCAGAAGATGATACCAAGAGGACATACCCTGCTCTACCAATAATTTACCCAAGTATCACAAAAGATAACAATTAAAAATAACAATAAAGTCTCCAGGGACTATGCTTGATACATTCAATTATGTGTCCTGATTCCTTCCCATGAGGTTTCTTGATCTTTCATGAAAAGAGCACACACCTCTACACACACACTTGACCCTCTTAGGCTCTCCTAACTTCATATATGTCCAGACAAGCCTGAATTTGCACATGTACAAAGCATAGGCCAGCTTTAGTTTTCTTTCTCTTTTTAAACGAAAGATAGTACATATACTAAAAATTTCAAAGCATACAAAAGTGTACACAGAAAAGTGACAGTTCCATCAAGCCTATGCCCAATATAGAATCTAAACCATGCACTATCCAATCACACAAAAATCAGTTTCCTGACTTAATAACTGTACTTTTGCATTGCTCTTAATATATCTGAGGTGTTAGGTTCACATCTGAGATCACAAAGAGACATTTAAAAACTTTTAGGGGTGCCTGGGTGGCTCAGTTGGTTAAGCGACTGCCTTCAGCTCAGGTCATGATCCTGGAAACCCAGGATTGAGCCCCGCATCAGCCTCCCTGCTCGGTGGGGAAACCTGCTTCTTCCTTTCTCTCAAGCCCCCTGCTGTATTCCCTCTCTAGCTGTGTTTCTCTCTGTCAAATAAATAAAATCTTAAAAAAAAAAAAAAAAACTTTAAAAGCATATGCCCAATGGTGTAAAGAGAGGCAAACTCATGAGATAAACATTAAAAGAAATGGCTTCCCACAGAATATCCAGAAGACTCAAAGGGAAATACTACTCAACCATTTACCTGAAAGGTTGTTAAGTGAGAAAGAGTTATCCTTTGTTGTACCTGACACTAAAAGACAGAAGCAGGACTATTGGGTCAAGCTTACAGAAAATAAATTCAGACTGACATACAGAAGACACTGAGAGGCAGGGATCATTGTATGATGTAACCTCTGGGACATTTCCTAGAAACTTAAGCCCTGACTAAAATTAAAAACAAAACCAAAATGTTTCATCAGTTAATTCTATCAGTTATGTACATTAACAAAACAAATCTAAGGAAATTTGATTGTGACTGCAACCAGCTTCCCATTTGTCCTCTATTATCATTATGATCATCTGTCAATAGCTACTGAACACGAACTGTGAATTCTAGCATGATCTTGACCCACCCACACTGTAGAGGTCCCCCCTGCTCCCATGAGGGCAGTTCACAATTTAACAAAGTATATAACCTATTTAAATGTACTTAACTCTACTGCTGTGAAACAAGTATGAAGACCAAAAATCTGACTGTTCTCTGGTTCATGGGATTAAAAAAACTGTAGCTAGTTCTTTTTAACATATTACCATTTGGTATAGCAATGAGGTGTAAAATAAAACCAAGTATAGTCAAAGATTCTTAAAGTCTGTGATAAGTTCAACATTATTAAATTTTATAGTATTAAAATATTGTAAGCAGAATGGCAACTTCAGCCCTCTAAATCTTTGCCATAAAGATACTTAAGACATTGTAAAGAGAACTAAACACTGATTGTCATTTATTTACAAAAAGGATTTGACCTATGGTGACTGAACTCTGAAAAATAGGTAAAGACTGGTGGTTGGGGAAAAGTAAATCTGTCACATTAGTCAATGACAGTCCACATGTAACTTAGCCTTTTCTTTTTGGTGACATGATATAAGTAACAAAAAATCCATAATAAAAATGTTTTTTTTTTAAAGCAAAGCCATATATGGTTCCCAAATATTTATGTACAAAATGGAACACCAACGGTAGATGGGAAACATTCAGACAGCGTGTTGAGAATCCCTAAACAATCTGAATTCAATGTCTAGGGCCTGGAGTCTACATCTTTAAAATCTTAGATGATTTTGAGAACTGCTTTAGAAACCAGTCATATTTTTCTTTTCTTTTCATTACAGATTTTTATTTATTTAATTGACAGAGAGATCACAAGTAGGCAGAGAGGCAGGCAGAGAGAAAGAGGAGGAAACAGGCTCCCTGCCGAGCAGAGAGCCCAATGCTCGCCTTGCTCTCAGGACCCTGAGGATCATGACCTGAGCGGAAGGCAGAGGCTTTAACGCACTGAGCCACCCAGGCCCCCAGTCGTATTTCTTCTTAATAATCTTGGTTGTTCCCATCTATACAAGTCTTTTATTCTATAGCATGTATTCTCCTTTAAGAAATACATACACAAGGGAGGCTGGCTCGGTTGGTAGAGCATGCAACTCTTGATCTTGGGGTTGTGAAGGCAAGCCCCAGGTTGGGTGCAAAAATTACTTAAAATCTTTTTTACAAAGAAAGAAAAAAAAGAAATACACACAGAAACTTGGTTGTCGGTAGTGAAAACTGTCATCTAGTCCCAGAAAACAGAGTATGCTGGTTAAAAGCATTATTACTACTCAATTTGACTGGTTTCAAATCCTAAGCCTAATCAATCACTAGCTGTGTAACTCTGGCTGGGCATGCAATTTAACTAGCTCTTCCTTTTAAAATCACACTTTCTCAGAGGATCACTAATAAGAATTAAATAATGGAACCTGTGCAAAACATTTAGAGCAGGACCTAGAAAATAACAAGGGCTCAATAAATGTTAGTTTATTTACATCACTGTTACTATTGTTTAATACAGGAAAGAAAGGAGTTGGAAGAGTCAAAAATTTGAAAGAGCACTTGGTATATGAATGTGCCTTGAAGGACGCGTAGAGGATTAAAGGTAAAAAGAAACAAAGGTAGTAAGCACAAAAAATTAGGAGATGAAGGACTTTATGGTTCAAAATGGGCATTTTGGACCAAAGGTCAATTGTATCAAGTGGGCCCATTTATATGCAGCCTGATTGCCCGGCAGAGGAGTCAAGTAATAATTCAACAGATAATAGGAAGCCCTTAACCATTCTTAAATATGATAGTTAATGTGTCAAATGCAGGATTTTAGAATTCCTGCCCAGGAAAACTGCCAGCCTAGTATAAAGAACCAAACAACAAGGGGATAAGCCCTTGACAAAGTTTGGAAGCACCTGTATCTACTAAAATATCAAAAGTATCACTCTGAGAATTGGATACCAATAACTAGAATCCTCCAGAATGGACAGAGGTACATACAAACAAAAATCCTACTATAAAAAGATCACACTATTTGTAGGCTATTTAGAAGTAAGTAACATTGAGATACTTCAAGAGAATGTCCAAAATCATGAAAATTACACATGTAATGATATTAGATTACATCTTTAAAGGTTCCTAGATAAGGGACAGAGCATTTGTTTTCTAAATGACATTTGTCCTCCACTACCTTTTCTCAGGAAGAAAGTATTTCCAGAATATATCCACACCCTACTATGGTTATATAACCCTACTAAATTTTTTAATTTTACCATCTATAAAAGTTAAAACCTCAGAAATCATTTGTGAAATACGAGGCTAATTATTGGATCCTCAACAGAACCAAATCATAACATTTAAATCCCTGATAGAACAAATGGTAAATGGCATTCAATTGTTAATGTCATTAAAATAAAATTTTAGTAAATCAAAATTTGCCCAAGACAATTATGAAGAACAATGGCCATTGTTAAATCAGTTCTTCCTGGAAAAAAAAATGTTTATAACAAATCACAGAATTCAAACAGCAAATGGTGCAAATTCTTAGCAAGTTCCAAACTCTTCTCATCACGTATTTTTTTTTAAGACTTTATTTTTAAGTACCATGCCTGTGTTGCTCAGTCAGTTGAGTGTCTGCCTTCAGCTCAGGTCATGATCTCAGGGTCCCAAGACCCAGCCCCACATATGGTTCCCTGCTTAGCGAGGAGTCTGCTTCTCCCTCTGCCCTCCCCCCACTCATGCTCTCTCTCCCTCTCTCTCAAACAAATAAAATCTTTAAAAGAAAATTTACAGGGGTGCTTGGGTGGCTCAGTTGGTTAAGCGACTGCCTTCGGCTCAGGTCATGATCCTGGAGACCTGGGATTGAGTCCCACATCGGGCTCCCTGCTCGGCAGGAAGCCTGCTTCTCCCTCTCTCACTCCCCCTGCTTGTGTTCCCTCTCTGGCTGTGTTTCTCTCTGTCAAAATAAATAAAATCTTAAAAATAAATAAATAAATAAATAAATAAATAAATAAATAAATAAATAAATAAAAATTTAAAAACATTTATAGAAATACACTAAAGGGAAATTCCACATCCCCTTTAACCACATAAAACACAAACATCCCTGGCATCCTTACTCTTTTTGTCACCAAGGATATCAACACACACTCTCCACTGCTCAAACCAGGGTAAAATGAAGAAATATATTATGCTCCATATTAATATGCCTTCACAATGCCTGACTCACTATGTTATAAAACACTTAACACTTCAGTTAAGCTCCACTGGCTAATAAAGGTTGATAATGAAAACAGTGAGTTTCCTAGGGATGAATTTTACTATGTCCCAGTGCCATACTGAACAGCTCATAATGGTCTCCTTGTCACATCATTTAAAGTGAGCTAGAAAAGATCTGAAATCCCACAATATATCAGGCTCCAGGAGAAATGCCAAACGTAACAACCGTGAATCTATTAAATGCGATTTGCTTAAATTTTTCAGTATGACAACGCAATATGCCAAAAACTGTTCAACAAAAAACAAACAAAATCTTTCACATGTAATTGGAAGTAATATGTTAACATTGAGAAGAAATCTCCTTAAAAATAGGAAATAAAGGGGCGCCTGGGTGGCTCAGCCATTAAGTGTCTGCCTGGGTCCTGGATTAAGGGTCTCAGGGTCCTGGGATTGAGCCTCATATCAGGCTCCCTGCTCCACGGGAAGCCTGCTTTTTCCTCCCACTCCCCCTGCTTGTGTTCCCTCCCTCGGTGTTTCTCTCTCTCTGTCAATTAAATAAATAAAATCTTAAAAAATACAGGAAATAATTTTTTTAAAAAAGAATTAGGAAATAAAGGATAGAGGTAACTACTAATCAAAACTGAATGAAAAATTCAAAGATCATCCCCAGAAATCAATGGTGTCATTTATAGAAGAGCGGCACATTTTTATTTCATATGTTCTCATGCAAAATGAGAAACAATGAACCACTTAAAAACAGAAAATCCATGGTAGACTACTTGTGATTAAGCCCTATAAAAAGGAGAAAAGTGGAAATAGGCCCATCTGATTAGAAAAGATCAAAGTCTGTTGAAACATGTTAGCACAGGTATGAGGAAACCAGCATTCTTATATTGTGGGTAGGAGTGTCTCTACAGAGATAGTTGGCAGTATCATCAAAATTCTAAATGTATATAACCCTTTGACTCAGCAATTCCATTTCTAGGAATTTATTTGACAAATATGTTCATATATATGCCCTACATAAATGCAAAAATTACACTGAAGTGACAGTAAAATCAGTTGAATGAATTAAGATAAATCCAAACAACGCACCTATACAAGAAGAATGACGATGTATTTACTGATTTAGGGTTAAGTGAAGAAAAAATGCCAAAAAAATATATAGCTTTAAGGATGCTGTTTGCTTTGAAAAGGAGGGTGGTAAGGATACATATGTATATCCACATATCTGCATATATCATCTCTGAAAGTATACACAAGAAACTGCTAACTGGTTCTTCCAGGAAGAGGAAATGAAAGGCAGGACAACAGGAGATTCTCCTTTATACGCTAC
This sequence comes from Spilogale gracilis, assembly GCA_004023965.1. Lineage (NCBI taxonomy): Eukaryota > Metazoa > Chordata > Mammalia > Carnivora > Mephitidae > Spilogale > Spilogale gracilis. The sequence continues at coordinate 135,576 of PITA01000248.1, forward strand.
TGTACCTCTGGAATTTCAAACCATATGAATTATTACCTAAAAAGAAGCATAAATTAACCAAACCTTAAAAGCAGGAAAGGGTGAAAGGTTAAGACAACTGCTTGAGAACCAAATGTGACCTAGTAAATAAGTGTTCCCACTGTGGTCTTTTTAAAATTGCCTCTTTTCTCCTTCCATCTTTTCTCCTTCCATCTTTTCCATTCCCGCCTGTTAACTTTCCCAGTCCATTGTACTCTTCCCCATGTAGGCCTATCAGGGTCATGCATTGTAACTATCTAGTCCTGCTGGGAGTACTAAATTTTTTAAAAAGAGGTTGATGGACTTTATTCCAGTAATCATCACATAAAATGGGCACAATATCACCTGTAATAGAAATGAGTTATTTACAGTAGGGTAGGTAACTCTGCTTTTGTAAAACAAGAAAAAAAAAAAAGGTGGGGAACGATAGAGTAGTGAACATATGATTTCATAATATTATAAAAAAGTCTTCCAAACCTACCTTTAACATTCAATACTGTCTGCTCTGTCTTTTCAGAAATATTTTATTATCCAAAAAAAAGCCTTCGTAAAAACAGAGTACTTGTGATAAAAAAGTGATTTTCCTACTTTGTAACTTAAAAATCAAACCTGAATTCCCAACAGGGCTATGGAGTGGCTCTGTACCTAGAATACCTAAGGTAATGGTCACTATGGTCACTACTCATTAATTGCTTAAGCTGATCTCGCTTTCCATTCCCTTATGTCATTTATTTACAAATGCATATGCATACATATATTAATATTTCACATGCTAGGATCTTGTTCTGCCACATTTTATATTATAGAGTCAATTTTTCTGTATCTCAAAATTTAAATAAAGACCTAGAGTCTCACCTATTAAAACTGAAACATAATTATCCCTCACAAGACACCAAAGAAACAATACCTTTTGTCCAGAGCAACATTTGCTTCTAGAAGAACTCCTATCAGATTTTTTCCTCCCTGCAATCATAACTGGGGGAAAGGGCCATGACTGATCTCATGGTGGAGGGGACTCTGGGTAGGAACTACTGCAAAGGATATTTTGGACAAAGACAACTGGTTAACTGTACATTCACTCAGCAACCTGACCAACAACTATCATAAAGAAATGCTCTTTGTCTTGAAAGTTCTCAAAAATACCTAAAGTCCACAGTTTTCAATATTCTCAGTTTAAAAATATTATACTTAGTTGTGAGTAGGTGAACAAGTTATGTAAAAATGTCCTTACTTAGGTTTAAAGTATTATTCTTACAGCACCTGGGTGGCTCAGTTAGATAAGCATCCAACTCTTGATTTTGGCTCAGGTCATGATCTCAGAGTTGTGAGATCAAGCCCAGCATCTGGCTCCACAGTGAGCTGGGCATGAAGCCTGCTTAGGATTCTCTCTCTCCCTCAACCCTTTCCACACCCCACTCTTACACCCCACATGTGCGCACTCATTCTCTCTTTCTCTAAAAAAATAAAGTGTTGTTCTTACTTCACCCAATCTCTACAATACTATTTCCTCCTCACATACAGAAGGTCTACAGACCGTAAAATTCCTCTTATTTTACCAAATAACTTTCTAAAATGGCCAATTCATTAAAATCTGAAAAGCCAAGCCCCTCTTTTCTAAAACTACTAACTTACAAAAAACACAGATAAGATTTTTTATTTCTTTACAAATAACAATCAAGAAAAACATCTTCAGAATTACCTTGAGATTCTTTACCTTGTGACCACAATGACAGAAAATCACCACTTACGAAAAAATAGGTCTCTGTGCTCCACAAAAAAGGTAATTAATATTTTAAAAGCAGAAGATGAACATACATGTGAAATATACATTAGGTAGTTATACAAACTAAATCATTAACTTTCCAACTTGGCATAATGACAGTAGTTGGAAGGGAATGTAAAAGAAAATACTCAACAGCTTAAAATTAACAATAGGCCCATTTATTCAAGGTAGGATGGTTCTCCCATTTCAGCTCCAGAGGACTGAAAGTCTCTTTCTATCCTCCTCTAGCAGGGAAACTCTGCAGCTGGCCTGTCTGGAGAATCACTCAACTATATTCACAGCTTTGCTCAGAGTCAAGCAATGGCAAGAAAAGTCTTCATCTTCACTTTGCACTGAAAACCAACACAGAAAGATGTTGACTTTGAGGTATTCAAATTTCAACCTTCAAGGATCATTTCAATTAATTTCTCCTTCAGGAGGCCGACCCCACAATTACAAAAGCGCACTAAAACTGAGAAACACATCTGTATCTTTGTAATTTCATCAAATATTGTCTTGCGATAGGTCTCATAACGATGTCTAGTACTGTACTTATTTTACTCCTCAAACTTTTTACTCCCCAATACTTTGTATCTTCTTAAATGGTTTCTAGGAAGTATTCTTATAACTGATGAATGAATGAATTCTTGGGAAAATGTTTCACAGGTCTCTTTGCTCTGCTCTGACTTATACTCCCAAGCCTAGCTCCATACATCAGAAAATAGTAAATTTCCTTTGCTTTTCATATCCAATTAAGATCTTGTATGAGTTGGTAACAACTAATCCCATCTCTTGAGAATCAAAATCATTATTTGTATTAATATTAATTTAATTTATATTAAAATATCTGACCTCATTCTTATCTGCTAAAGAAACAATGTAGATGTTTTATGGAGAACTGGGAGCTCATCTTCAGGAATTTCAAATACTGACATTCTAAGGAAAAAACTCTAACATCATAAATCAGAAAACACACTACAGAGTATTACAACTTTAGGATGCCATACTTAAAAGCTGTTATTTGCAAATATATCATCCTTCCTGTAATTCCATCATGAGGAATATCAACTTGCCAAAATATGGCCTTGAATTGTGCAAGAAGTCTCCTATTTCTTCTAAAATATACTGGCAAAGACCAATAACCCACACTGCTACAATGAAACCCATCCCCACATTCCATGGCTTCAAGGCAATTCCATAAATATAGGGTCATAAAAAGACAGCCTTCAAACTCTTGTAGCCAGCACTCCATTTTAAGAATATGAAACTGAAGACAATGACACGTAATTATATAGTTACAGTAACCTGAGGATCTTTTTAAAAGTTTGCAGGAATTACCAATCTTGTCTTAAAAGGCAGCAAAATTTGTACAGTATAGATAATGGGAAAATCTATGTGAAATGGTAAATATTGTAAGTTTGCAAGATAAAAATGTATAGTTGGCGTACTTTAATAAACGAAGTCATATCCAGCATAGTCACATGCTAAAAACAACAAAATATCAGGAAAACAGAATGGCCAAGTCCCAGCCAATGGTCTACTTATCACAAATACATCTGCCATCACAGAGTTTCAGTGTTAAAAGGTAACGTAAATAGCCCTATGGAGTTCGACATAGCAATACCTGACTCTAAACATAAACATGCAGCTTCCCAGCCAAGCACAAACTTGTGTTCTTCTTTTTCAATTCCAGTAGCTTCTTTTTTTTTTTTTTTAAGGTTTATTTATTTGACAGAGAGAAACACAGCCAGAGAGGGAACACAAGCAGGGGGAGTGAGAGAGGGAGAAGCAGGCTTCCTGCCGAGCAGGGAGCCCGATGTGGGGCTCGCTTAACCAACTGAGCCACCCAGGCGCCCCTCAATTCCAGTAGCTTCTAAGTAAAAAAATATAACTCCTACATTACCCATAATTATGCGGTATTTGATATTTCAAGTCTCAAAATATTTTTCTTTTTAATTTTATAATGATATTGTTGTAAAAAATAAGAGCTAAGAGAATACAACGTGCCAGACTGTGCTAAGAATTTCAGATATATCATTAATACAAGAGAATCACTAAATTAAATGTTTTAAGGCATGCTGTCAAGTTTTAATTCCTTTTTGACACTATTAAAGAATTTAGTGACCACAGAAATATATCCCAATAATTTTACATAACTAAGACAGAATAAATGCAACTATAGATACAAATACAAATACAGAACAAATACAGCGAAGTAAGATGAGTTATAACATTACTAATCTTATTACAACAATATAAATTAGTTATTAGGCACACATCTTTATTAGGCAATGTTACTAGGCATGTTTGAACTGAACCACACAAGGGGTTAAAAGTAACTACAATGAAAGCCAACAGCCTAGCAGCACAGTTGAGCCAACATTCCCTTCTCTCCTCCCCTCGCCTTCCCATCCTCTCCAGTCCAGAATGAATTGCATGCCCCACTGCACAAGGCCCAAAAAGGTCACAGGAGATGGCAGAGACTTTTGTAAGAGAACAGAAATAACTCAGCAGCTTTGTTACCACAGTCTGTTTTAATCAGTATGTTCAAAATCCTTTAATTAGCACTCTGTCTACACAAGGAAAGCATTTCTTCTGTGCCAGGGAAGGGCACATATGTATGTACACAGTGTTCTGTTGTATCAGCATCACAACATGGAGCTAGGCCTCAAACTGTCTGCCAGGGAACTAAAGGACAGAAAACTCTTTTAAAGGCATGGTACCACAAAACTTAAACATTACATTTGCATTTCTATTAGCAAACAACAAAGTGATGATTTAGTTTGTTTCATTAGGTGTCAATTTGTTTCTGGACTTTTTTTACAGCCAAAATGGATGCATTTTAAACTAAAAAATAACTTCTGTACTCCATTATTTATAAAGATATTCAAACTTAATATAAATAATATTAATAGAACATAAAAACAAGACAATATTAAAATATCATTCCTGTCTTCATAAGATATCGTCAATAAGAGAAAAAAAACTGCCTTGCTCAAACAGGAATAAATCACAAGACACATTTTCAAACGGATGCTTTCCATTTAAAATTTCATCCAACCATAAAGCCTTAAAACTTAGAGGCTGGATTACATATATGTATTTCCTTGTAAAATCTGATTAACTGGAATCAAGACAGAAATTGGTGGTAAATTCAAGTTAACTGTTTAAAAAATAAAATAAAAGTAACTTTAAAAAATCCACAGTCAAGAAAAAAGGAACTCTCTATTAGTAAAGGGATTAGCTACATTTTAGCTGAGATTTTCAGGTGTTACATACTTAATCTTTCAAAATCAAGTTGTATGTGAATATATTTTAAGAAGTAGTGTATGTATATATATATATATATATATATATATATACACACACTTACATTTATACATATATAATTAAATGAAACTACCTCCAAAATACCTGATTAGAGAAACAACCTAATTAAAGAGATAAGCTATAGATAAAATTTATCATTAAGGAAGCAGCATAAGTCCTTGAAAGCCAGCTTTTCACACCAGCCATATGAGCTCATAGAACAGTTTTGTACAATGGGTACAGTACCACTATTTCACAGGTTGACAAGAGAATTAGATGAGATGATGCACCTAAAGCATTTGGCAAAAATCCAAGTTTGCAAGGCTGTTGGGGGGGGAGGAACAGGAGGTATTTTTTTGGACTGCACAAAAGTATAAATTGGCACAACCCACTGAAATTGTATATATGTGCCCATATATATATATACATATATATGTGTATGTATACACACGCGTATACAGTTGACTCTTAAAACAGCATGGAGTTTGGGGCACTGACTTCCCCATATAGTCAAATATCCAGATACGATTTTTTACTCCCCCCAAATTTAACTATACTAATAGCCTACTGTTCACTGAAAGCCTTACCGATAATATAACAGTCTATTAACACATATTTCAGATGTGTTATATACTGTACTTTTATAATACAATAAACTAGAAAAAAGAAAATACTAAGAAAATCCTAAGGGAGCACCTGGGTGGCTCAGTCTTAGTTTAAGCATCTGACCCTTGACTTTGGTTCAGTCATGATGTCAGGGTATTGAAATCAGGCCCTACACTGGACTCCACACACAGCAGGAGGGTGGCTTGAGATGCTCTCCCTTTGCCTCTGCCCCTCCCCAAGCCTACCTGTGTTCTCTCTCTCTCTCTCACTATGTCTAAAATAAATAAGTCAATCTTTTTTTTTTTTTTAAGATTTTATGTATTTGACAGAGAGAAACACAGCCAGAGAGGGAACACAAGCAGGGGGAGCGAGAGAGGGAGAAGCAGGCTTCCCGCTGAGCAGGGAGCCCGATGTGGGACTCTATCCCGGGTCTCCGGGATCATGACCTGAGCCGAAGGCAGTCGCTTAACCAACTGAGCCACCCAGGCGCCCCATAAATAAGTCAATCTTTAAAAAAAAAAGAAAGAAAGAAAATCATAAGGAAGAGAAAATACACTTACAGAATTGTATATATATTTACTGAAAAAAAAAAATCCCTGGGTAAGTGGATATGCACAGTTCAAATCTGTGTTGTTCAAGAGTCAACTCTATTGTTTATACATACACATAAAAAATTATGTATATATGGTATCCACTACAGCACTGTTTGTAATAGGGATACTGGAAACAATATGAATGCCTTTTCATAGGGGACTGGTTAAATAAATGCTAATTCTATACAGTTGTTTAAAAGAAAAATCTCTAGGGAAAGTTCTCCATGATAAACTGTTGAGGAAAAAAAAAGCCATTGGGCCGCGTGTATAACACACTACCATATAAGTAAAAGGGGAGTGGATATTCATATTTATCTGACTACAAAAAAAAAAGCACTCTGGAACATTATACAAGCAACTAAATAGTAAGCAGAAAATGAAACCGCGCTTGACACAGAATCAAGTCTCAAAAAACACCATCATTATCATGAAAATATATCCCTAAATTGTATAGAGAGAATACATTCAAACTAAATCCATAATGTGATAAACAACAAAATCTCAATTATTTATAAGCTGACTACCTAGGAGATCCAAGCGCTCAATCCCTCTTCAAAGGTAAGTAGCCTCTGGCTATTTTACTGTTGACTGTCACCTTCACCAGAAAGTGAGCTGAGGAAATAACACCAAAAACAGTCATTTTATTTGATATTGATCAGCAGTTTTTAATTAACTGCTTCTGGAACATAAAGGAACAATGAAAATCCCATTGTGCAACCTTCTAATATATACGAAGAAACTAAGGTTCAGATTCCCCAAATTAGTGACAGTTCAAAGATCTGAAGTCTACCCCTTAGTTAAGAGCTTTTCATTTCCTTATTAATAAAATTGGGGAAACTGAAAATAAGCTCTACTGAAATCAATTATCCTTGCTAAATTCCCTCCCCTCCACATCCTTTATTATACATAACTAAGTTTGTTGAGATTAAATCCCAGAAGCAACTGTAATGAGTACAGGTTATCCAGAGAATTCAACAACTCAGCCCTGAGGTTTCCAGGACTAAGCATTGAATGAACATCTGTAATAAAATCTGTGAAGTTTGCTTACACTAGAGATTGTCAGAGGCATGTTGAAATCCTTGCCACCTTGCAGCCGGAAACCCCAAGGAGCTGGGCCAACCAAGGACACACTGTAGTTGCTCATGGCTCTGATAGCTCAAAATCCAATCCCAGAAAATGAAAGAAACTGTGAAAGAAAATTAGATCGTTAACAAAATGTTTACTTGAAGACCTATTAACTATTTAAATGTACTTAATATAAACTCAACTAAACTGTGTTCAGTATTTTGTTTGGGGGGGGATGAGAAGATACTGAGGATAAGTCTACATTAAATTCTCATTTCGGGGCACCAGGGTGGCCCAGTGGTTAAGCCTCTGCCTTCAGCTCAGGTCATGATCCCAGAGGCCCGGGATGGAGCCCCAGGATCGAGCCCTGGGATCAAGCCCCGCATCAGGCTGCCTGCTCGGCAAGAAGCCTGCTTCTCCCTCTCTCACTCCCGCTGCTTGTGTTCCCTCTCTGGCTGTGTTTCTCTTTGTCAAACAAATAAAATCTTTAAAAAAAATAATAAGTTCTCATTTCAGTATTTTCAGGAATAGGAATCTGTGAGCTAATATACAATTTCTAAACTGATGCCAGTTTCCATAGTCTAAAAATTCCATATCAGCATCTATTTCCAGACACTTGATCAATACAATTTGTGGCTTCTTGCATACAAACTTTAACTCAAAGTACTTTACAAGATTTCATTATACATAGAAGAAAGAATAAGACTTTATTTCAGGTTTAATTCAAAATGATTTTCCCCTTCTCTCTACGGCATGCATTCTTTAGCCTACAGTTGGCAAGAGTCCTTAAATTCTAAGCTACTCTCCCATGTGAAAAGGACTGCAAATCTGTAGACTCTCATTCATGCTTTCCACATACAAAATTCTTTAAAGTGTTTTTTAATGCACAAAACTATTATCTCCAATCATAAACGACAACTTGTATCTTCTAAGGACATAGTATTTTCAACACTTAGAGCAATATTTACTTTTCCTTTAGACATACAATGATAGGCAATACTCTAGCACAGTGATACTTCAGTGAGAACCTGCTTCTTGTTTTATATACACATCAGGCAAAGTAAAGAATGAGCATTAACCACACAGTGAATGAGACTGACTAAATGGGGTAGGAACAGAAGGTCAGTGCATGAAAGAGAACTGGAGCTTTAGAAAAGCAGCAGCACTTCAATGCTGTCTTTTTTGTTTTGCTGTAAGTGCACTTATAATGACTCTCATGGTTTTACTTTTATAGGATTAAAAAAAAGGGACCGAGTTTTGGTATTGGTTGGTATGATGGTTATGTGTGGTGGGTGAAATTGGGAGAAATGGATATTTTCTAAAATGTAATGCTAAGAAACATTATTTTGCACTTTAAAATATTAAAAATATAGTGGATGTATAATTTAATAATTTTAAAACCATATTTTAAAAAAACTGTTGAAGACATGCTTCCTTAGAAAATCTGTGCTATTGGACTAAATCATCACCTTGTATTACCTGTCTTAAAATCTTTTTCCATTTTTTTAACCCATTCAAAACTTTGATCCCATTACACACCAAATTAATATTGGCACATGTAGGTATGTGGAGCACTGGGTGTATTAAAAACAAACAGATTACATCTTCCTATAAAGGGAAAATGAGACAAAACTTTCAAGTCAGGTCCTTAATGAAAAATTAAACCAGTGAAAATCTGTACGGTACCTACCCAGAAATGAAATGAGATTTTCCACAGGCATGGTTAATACACATTCAGTACTGATGTAAGACACACAGGGCACTAAAAAGACCCAATGGCCATGCCAGAAGTCAAACTGTTAGATACACATGAACAACACATAATAAGATAATTAGGAGCCACACATAATTTAACTGCTTTCCCACTGTAATAAAAGATTTTCATAGAACTAGTAAAGAAAGCCTGTTCTGACGTTGGCATTATATGATACAAATCAGAAGCGTGCAAAGGCAACAGATATTTCACAGGCAGCCTGCCCCCTCCTTTTTTAATCTTTAACTTGGATCAAGAGAACACTGTCAAAATTAGGCTCAACTTCCTCTGCACCCACTGTTCCCTACAAGAAAATGTATGCAATTTATATATCAAACCATGTACATACAACTTCCCTTTACTTGTAAGTTCCCTTCCAGACTTAACTTCATTTATTAAAATTTCTAGCACTGGCAAGGTCACAGCCACACTACAGAATCAGTGTCATTTCTAATAGTCTCCCTCTGCTAGCTTTATTTGCCTTAAAACATCTGATTCCTAAGCAATGGTAATACTATTACTGGCTTTTTCCAGGTCTCCCCCATCTGGTTATTAGTGCCCAAACTCCTCCTAAAATACTAAGCAGGCAGGAAAGAGTGAGCAGCCTATTTTGCTTTCACACACGAAGAAAATGTTGGACCTTCCATACAGTTTGGGGTTTTCTTTTAGGGAAAGTCTAAACAATGTCTTTGCTTTAATAGTTGGGAAGGAAGCCTGGTATTTCCCACACTTCTATCCTGGCTTCTTTGGTGAGTGGGGAAGGGGAAAAGGAAAATTCAAAGTGACAAGGGCCTGAAAGTAACAAGCATAAGTATCTTCAGATTCTCTTTTTCCCAAATTCAGAGATAATGGAGATAGAGCTGAGGAACTGAAGCCACAGGCACATGATGAAAGAAGTCGAGACATTTTTCCAGCAGAGGTTCACGCCTAGCCCTGTTTGCCAAATAAGGCTGGGGAGCTGGCTGTTTCCGTGGCTGGCAGGTCCGACGTCCTCACCGTCAGGAAGGCGGACTTGGGATAGGATCTGGAAATCACACCCTAGACCTACCCTGCCCGCCGCAGCCACGAATATTTTTTACTAGCTCTGCCCTGTCCAGACGCCCTTCCTTTTTCCACTTATTGTCAAATGCACTGAACGCACAATCTTACAAAAGCCCCAACAAGTACTTAAGTATTAGTAAATCTGGCGATTATGACAGACTTTTTTTTTAAACAAACTTTATTTCTGGTCGCACGGCTGCTTCCTCAAACAGGTACACAATTTCAAATATCTGCGGGGGGAGTAAACACTTCTCAGTAGCGGGAAAGCAAAAAATAATAAGCCTTTCCCATTTAGTCCCGTTCCTTATACCCCAAAGGGGTTCCCGCAGGACGTGGGTGTACCCAGACGCCAAAGTAGGTGCCTGGCGACGCCCGGCGACTCCCGGCAGCTGGCAGGCCGGCGGGTCGCTGCGGGGGTGCCCGGGAGCTCCATGTCCCCGCCAGAGCGGCGCTCGTCCCGGCCGACCCGAGCTCCAGGAACTTCCAGAGCTCGTCCTCTGGCCTGGCGCCCGCTCCGCGCCACCGTTTCCCAGGAGCTCCTCTTCCCACGCGGCATTCTCACCTCCGCCGTCCAGAAAGCACCTGAGGAGCCGTCCCCGCGCTAAGCGCGCCCCCTCTTGCTCCCCAGCTGGGCTTCCCTCCGCGCACTAGGCGCCAGAGACCGCTTCTCCCCCCGTCCCTTCGGAATATAGGAGCTGCGCATCCCTGCCCGGCGGTCACTCACCTTGAGTCCCGCGCGGCGCTGCCTCCGCCTCAGACGAGCGCTGACAAGTGATCCGGAGTGCGTGCGCCGTCCCCACCGCCCCGGGAACTTCCGCCTCCTTGCACTCCCCGCCCCCGCCCCCAGGCGGAGACACGCCCCCCCGCTCCCGGCCACGCCCCCGGCTGGGCCGGGCTGCCCTAGGCCGGCGGAGTAGGGTAAGCGTCTGGCGTGCGGGCTTGCCTTGGCGAGCTGAAAGCCAGCGCCGGAAAACAATTGAGCTTCCGAGTTTCGGTGGGAGTAGTCAGGGGATTTGGAGCAGTACCTGGCAGAGGTACGCTCCGCGCCTGTCTGTTTTGTAATGGACGTATTTATCTCTCCAGAAACTTTGAATTGGCAAGCAGTTGTTCTGGGTAAAAATAGAAGAGGGCTTTGGATAAATCCCTAGCTATGCAAGTTCAGCGACTACTGCCTGTTTTTTTGGAAAGAGCTTTATGTGCCCTAAGAAGTGCAGACCCTGACGTTTGCTTGTCAGGAAGGTGAAAATCGATAACCTTAATATCTAGAAGTCAAGTTCTGTAATCATACCAGGAGACCGTGATAGAGAGCAAGGGCCAAAAGCCGTTCAACCAGTATATCCTTATTATTTTCTAAGTCCAACAAATCAATAGCCCACTTTTCAGTTTCTGTAAAGCTGCTGGATTTAGCCCAAGGAATTTATTCATAAACAAACATAAATGTAAAAGTAGCTTGTTGACTTTTTGAAACTGTGAACTGGGTTATAAAAAGTGAAAAGGACAAGTTTTAACCAAGGCATATGAAAGCAAGGATGAACTTCACAGGGTCCATGAATCTCCTAAATGTATAACAACAGCCTTCTAGAGGAGAAGGTCCAATACTGCTCCAATGGAAAACGGTAGCCACTAGCCACATGTGGCTACTGTGACGAAGGCACTGAATTTTTTGTTTTATGTAATCTTAATTGACATTTAAAAACTGAAGCAGGGTAATATTTGTGTTAAAGACAACATTGTGTTAAACAAAACTATTATACCTACGACACAAATTTAATATAGGGCTACATTTCACTTCACCTTTGAAAACTTAGTACCTAAATTGGGATATGATAGAAGTTCAAAAAAGCCCTCTGAATTGCAAAGACTTAGTATGAAAATTTTGATGTAAAATACCTCAATAATTTTATATTGATTACATGTTGGAATGATAAGATTTTTATATCTGAATAAAATATATTTTTAAAATTAATTTCGTCCATTTTCTTTTTTTATGTGCATACTCAGATATTTAAAATTACCTATGTGACTAGCACTATATTTTCATTGGATGGTGCTGCTCCATAGCATTTATCACATTCTACAAAAGATTGGAAGAAAAATTTCCTAGTGTGAAGACTGGTTTTTTGGAGTACTTTATTTTTTAAGATTTCATTTTTTTAAGTAATCTCTACACCCAATGTGGGGCAGGAACTCACAACCCTGAGATCAAGAGTCCTGTGCTCCACCAACAGAGCCAGCCAGGCGCCCCTGGAGCATGTTAATATATGTTATCATGTTTGACACCTCACCTCAAAATTGAATAAATAATAACAGTGATATTTACAAATACCTATCAAGTGTCAGTCACTGTGGCAATCCTTACAATAACTTTATAAGACGAATGTCATCCCCATGTATAGTTAAGAATGGAGGTTGCAAGAAATTAGTTTGTGACAGTTCCTCAGGGCACTCGCTCGAGTTGCCCTCTAAGGGTCCTGTCTCTGCTCCTCTTCATGTTTGTTGCTGACACAGTTAAAATGATCCTAGATCAACAAGGTTGATAAAGACATCAAGAATTGCAGCTAGGGCGCCTGGGTGGCTCAGAGGGTTAAAGCCTCTGCCTTCCACTCAAGTCATGATCTCAGGGTCAGGGAGCCTGCTTCCTCCTCTCTCTCTGCCTGCCTCTCTGCCTGCTCATGATCTCTCTCTCTCTCTGTCAAGTAAATAAATAAAATCTCTTAAAAAAAAAAAAAAGGAATTGCAGCTAGTATATGGCAATTTCACCAAAGAGTACGCACCTTGAAGAGTTGAGAGTGTGAGGAATGTTGCTTACTTAGAAAATTCAAATTTTAGCCTATAAATGCTGGCCTGCCTATGGCACCTGGGTGGCTCAGTCCTTAAGCATCTGCCTTCAGCTCAGGTCATGATCCCTGAGTCCCAGGATCCAGCCCTGCATCAGACTCCCTGCTCAACGGAAAGCCTGCTTCTCCCTCTCTCACTCCCTTTGCTTGTGTTCCCTCTTTAACTGTGTTTCTCTCTGTCAAATAAATAAAATCCTTAAAAATAAATAAATAAATACATGCTAGGCTGCCTTTGAATTCTCTTCCTCTCACAGTTTAAATGGGGGATAAGAATAAAAAAACCAAATTATGGTATGATGCAAATACATTTATCCAGGAGTCCACAAAATAATAATAATAATAATAATAATAATAAAAAGCTGCATCAAAATAACAGACAGCTTGTTAAAATTCTGTTTTTCTGCGACTTACCCAGACCCAGGATTCTTGCAGGGGGACCCCAGGAATCTGCCTTTTTAGAAAACACCTCCTCCCCAACTCCACAGAATTATTAAACTACAATGCTTAAAAAACTCTTCCCTAGAAATGTCCTTCTAGCCCCAACCTACTGTATAATGAGCTTAGGTGAGAACCATGCATCCCAGACAGCAGCAACTTATCTCAGTTCCCTCATCCTTAGGAAATAATTATGAATAACTTTTTGAGGTTATTGTGAAGAGTAGGGATAATATATATAAAGCACCTGGCGGCATGCTTGACACCAAGTAGATGTTGAATAAATTGTAGCCATATGAAACTTTCCAAATCAGTTGATTACATTTATTTACATTATCACAAAGACAAGTAGAGAACTTAAGCATTCAGCTTGTACTACATTCTTGGTGACTTATATATATTATCTTTTTAAAATTCTTACAACCATATAAAAGTAGGTATTTTTTTAAATATTTTATTTGTTTATTGGACGGAGCGAAACACAGCCAGAGAGGGAACACAAGCAGGGGGAGTGAGAGAGGGAGAAGCAGGCTTCCCACTGAGCAGGGAGCCCGAGATGTATGGCTGGGTCCCAAGACTCAGGAATCATGACCTGAGCCGAAGGCAGACGCTTAATGACTGAGCCACTCAGGCACCCCTAAAGTAGGTATTTTTTCCAGAAGAAACAGAAACATGTAGATTAAGAAACTTAACCAAGGGCAGGCAACTAATAAGTGACAGAAGTAAATCACAAGGTCTGACTCCAAAAGCCATGTCCTTTTCATCTCAACACAATGTTTCTGGTAAATTCAATGAAGCCATCCAGTTTAAAGACCAGAGAAAGGAGATGGAAATCTGTAACAGCTAACACTGTTGGGAGCCAGAGACGCAATCTGCAACAAATTACGGAGATTAAATCCTTGTGTATTATTATGAGTATGTATGTTAGTTGTATATGAAACAGGACAAAAATCCTGAACCATTTCTGGTAGAGGATGTGCTTTAATTTGTTTTGGAATGAATTGCTCCCAAGACATTGACTCCATTTCTCTGTCTTGTTCATGAATAACATTTATGATATGAAGGACAGACTGTAACTACAGATTACTAGCAGGATGATAACTGATCCAATTCGACCACTGTCCTTAGACTTGTTAACTCTACAGACTAAGCAAAGGAACTCACCAGGAGGAAACTGTATTTAAAGTTTTACTTTATCACAACCAGTGCACAAAAGGAAAAAAAAAGTAGATCAAGAAATTAATTGAGCAGGACGAGTTTTTAAGAATATTCCATCTAAACACAGTATGTGTTTAGTGAAAAAATGTTTGCTCTAACATTTGTTATCTAATGTATGACTCAGAATCCTCTTGCTGTACTTCAAAAATAACAGAAACTTTCCTTCCAGATTGTCAGCTTTTAATCAATTTTTTAAAAGAGCTAGCAAAGGTGATTATTCTGAATCACAAATAAAATACATCTTAAATCCAGACCTTGTCTATGCATACAGGGTAAACAATTAACCAGAATTATCTTTGGGAGGTAGGACTGTGAAACTGTTAATTTTCTACTTTATAATTTTCCATATTTCAAATTGTAGAGAATATTTATGGGGCACCAGCGTGGCTCAGTTGGTTAAGCATCTGCCTTCGGCTCCAATCATGATCCCAGGGTCCTGGGATCAAGCCCTGCATCTGGCTTCCTGCTCAGTGGAGAAACTGCTTCTCCCTTTCCTTCTGCCTACCGCTCCCCCTACTTGTGCTTTCTCTCTCTCTCTCTGTCAAATAAATAAATAAATAAAATCTTTAAAATATATATATATATTTATCACACCTATACTGAGAATAAAACAACATAGACTTGTTTTTAAAGACCACATTAAGTGACTAACCTCATGATAATATAAATGTTATATTATATATAAGATAATATAAATTTGTAATAGCCCAAAATTAATTTTAATTTATTTTTAAATATCAATTTCTTTAATTTATAGTTTTATCCCAAACTACTGATGTAATCTTCTGATCCTTTAGGTAGTCTTTCCCATTGTATGGGTTTAGAATTTCTCATGCCTTCCCTTGTATCTCTCCAGCAATGGTGGAGCTAGGAAGACATAATTATTAACAAGGCTAGTGTACAAATAAGGGCATTTAAACAAATGATATTTGAGATTGGAAAGATCCTTGGAGAAATCTAATCTTAACATGCTTTATTTACAGTAAAATCTCTCCACCCAAAAGACAGTACTTCTACTAAGTGTTTTTAAAAACCGTTTACATACTCTGGGAAAAGCAAGGAAACTAATATTTTCATTGGAAGGTATCCACAAGTGTAGTCACAGTGGAATGCAGTAAAGCATGCCATTCCTAGCCAAAATGTAAAGGGATATAGTACGAAGAATGATGAATCAACTCATCAAAAATCTAATTAAAACATAGAATTGTTTTAGGATAAGGAATAGTAAGAAGGAATGAATTTGGATCAATAACATATACAAAAACTAAACTGAATTCTACCAATATCCAGTTATATATCATACCAAATTCTGCCGGTCTGTGTAATATGCGTAGACCTATTGGCATCTACTTCCAGAATAAAATTACTCTGGGAAATTCCTCAAAGCCACTTTCTGCCAGCTGCACAGAGGTTAACTGATGAAGAAGGTAAGAGAGACATTTTTTAAAAATCTACGAGATATGAACCTGGAATCTTTCAATATTTTCATAATCTGATTATTTCACGTGACAAAATATATCTGGACTATACTGTAGCCAAAAGTTTGATGCCTGCTTCTTGTTAGAATTTAAAAGCTTTAACAAAGTAACTGCAGTGTGCTATGTATAAATAACAAATCCACCCATTTCCACTTAAATATTATTTAGATACTAAAATTTATATCTAAAAATTCATGGAAAAAGTGTAGCAATAAATATTAGTAGTCACCTCTGCATGGTGAAACTTGTTATAATTTTATTACGCTTCTGTTTGCTTTTTGTACTTCCCAAATTTTCTATGAAAACATTTTACTTTTACAATCAAGTGAAAATCAGGAGTAGTATTTTTAGCCCATGCTAATACACATAACACTGTTATACACATATATTGTTATGGAAATTCGCATATACACATAAATATCTTTGGAACGAATAGACATTTTGAATAAGAGCCATTACTAGCTAGTCTTCTGAATTCTTTATACGTATTGATTTATTTCATCCTCCTAGCAACTGTGGGAGCTAGGTACTATTATTTTCAGATAAGGAAATGAAAGAACAGAGTTAATATAACTTTACTCATATTTGTACAGCTGACCAGTATAGGCAGAACCAGGTTTTGAACTCTTAACAATTTAACTCTAGAGCACATGTACATGACTGAAAGGTGATTGCTTTTACAGAGTATATTATGGAAGCTTATATCTCTGAAATTTTCTTTTCACCCAAGTTGGTTTCAGCCCAATGTGATTCTAATTCAAGGTGTAAACTTCCTTGACTATTTTTATGTTTTTGCTTAACTGACAAGGAATATTAGGAGAGTGACAATAAAGTAAAAAGATGGATCATAATAAAAGTAATTTCAGGATTAAGAGATAAATCTCTAAACTTGATAGTAAAGAATATTTTCTTCAAATACTTTAAGTTGAACTCACTATTTCTATCAAGATTCATAGCCTTCCCTACAGAATGAGACCTTTTGATAACAATAACTTATTTTTTCATATGTGAAAAAAGGGTGAAAAAATTCAATTATAATCTCTATAGAATATTTGGTTTTCTCTATGAATTTCTTCTAGAAAGGAAAATTTGAGAACATATACATGGTTGTTTCATCCATACAAAGTCAAACATCCAAATTAAATCTGAAAAACACAGTATTCAAATTTGTCCTAGATTTTACCCTATTTTTTAATTTAACCCAGGTACTTGATGTAGATACACCTTAATCAATCTTAATAGAGTGGTCTTAATCACAGCTATATTAAACATTGAAAGATAATTTTGATAAAATTTTAAACACATTCAACACAGCCACTAAAGTAATGTAACAAAAAACACTGTGATAAAATGGACAAAATGAATACCCCATTGAAGTAAATGAGACACATTTCCCAAATTAACATCAACTGAACATTTCATTTAATGAAATTTATTAGGCCGATAAGTCTATCTAGGATTTAATCCTTAGGAGAAAAAAAAATGAAGACATTTCTTGTTTTCTTTATATCTATCCGGTCAGCTTCTTTGATAGAATTCTGATAGACTTTTTTTTTCTATTCAATAGAACTCTATATTGTTTATGTTATACTATTTATTAGGTTTGTAGTATCCTAAATTTTATATTATTAAATATATACTTATGTTTATATATAACAGTTAAATCAACGCGGTGTCATTTTAGAACTTAGTCTCTATAACACTAAAGTGTTTCTGACCCAAAGACAGAAGCATATAAATATTTCGACTAAGAGATCCTGTCATATACAAGAGGACAGAGGTCTTAGAGTACAAGGAGAACTTTTAGCAGGTTTTTTATCAAGAGGGCAGAAATATTCCTATGAAAATAAAAATCGTATCTATTTCACAGATAGTTCCATATGATCAGCAGGGACAAACAAGTATCAACCCCTCCTGGAAAAGAAATGAGTTGGCTTTTAAAACTTGAGCCAAAGTATCAACTGTCACACACAGATCCAAATATAGTGCCTCCTGGCAAAGAAACAGCCCACAGCAAGAGGCAGAGCTGGTGGACACCTGATAGCATTGCCTGAGTAACTTGAGCTAAAAGTTTTGCTTGTTGTGGAGACAAATAACACTGAAAATCCAGGCAGAGAACAAATCACATTACCTCAATTTTAGAATGTCCTTTTGAAGATGGATTTGAAATATTTTGATATTTTTTTTATTTTTTGTTTTACTTTTTATTAAGAAATTTCAAACACAAACTTTTAAAAAAGATCTTATTTGAGTGAGAGAGAGAGAGCAAAAGCGGGGGAAGGGCAAAGGGAGAAGCAGACTCCCCTCTGAGCAGGGAACCAAATGTGGGGCTTGATCCCAAGACGCTGGGATCATGACCTGAGTCAAAAGTAGACACTTAGCTGACTGAGCCACCCAGGCGCCCCACACATACTTTTTATTACAGAAAGAATATTATCATGAACTCCCAATGTATCCATTACCAAGCCTCAACAATTAGCACCATTAACATATAATCTTAAAAAAAAAATACATGGCTTTAAACAAAGATAAATTTCATACATGACAAAATTTCACAAACTATTTTTCAGTTTAAATGAAGGACTGTGGTTTAGTTTGGTCATGTTGCACTTGAAGAGTTGGTTAAAAAGAGAAACCTAGGCAGTTTTTGTTTTGTTTTGTTTTCAGATTGAAACTCTTAGGGCCAATAAGACTTTATGAAGTCTCTATTAATTAAAGCCAAGCATATTTAGAAATTCATTTTTATTGGTACAACTACAGAATAGGCAGGGACTCATTCATGCTAAAAGTAAAACTCAGTAGAAATTGATGAGGAAATCCAGAAGTTTATTGTAAATTAATGAAAGGATACTTGTAAAGCAACCTGGAATATTCAGATCATTTTACTTCCAGGGAAATCCAGTTGAAAAATAAAATTTAGGGGTGCCTGAGTGGCTCAGTGGGTTAAAGCCTCTGCCTTCGGCTCAGGTAATGATCCCAGGGTCCTGGGATCGAGGCCCACATCGGGCTCTTTGCTCAGGAGGGAGCCTGCTTCCTCCTCTCTGCCTGCCTCTCTATCTACTTGTGATCTCTCTCTGTGTCAAATAAATAAATAAAATCTTTAAAATGCTTTGTGTGTTAACATAAAAAGATAAAAAAATAAAATAAAATAAAAAGAAATTCTAAGAGTCATGGTACTGGATCAAGAAATATTTAAAAAAAAATTTAGGTTAGAAGTTTGCTTATCTGGAGTAGAATAGGAGTAAAAAGAGGTAGAAGAAGTTAAAGAGAACCTCATTCAGTTGGGATAACCAGATAATCATTGGGTGATCACTTCAGTAGGTGATGTGGGATATTCAAAACACACTCTCCTCAGGCCACCGTTGGAGAATACTAATGAGAGCTTAGTTTCACACTTTTCCTTGTTAAAGCTCCTAATTTCCTTCTTTTTTTCCCTACTACTAAGACACTCCACTATAAAGATATCCAATGTCTAATATTACAGTTTACCTACCTAAGTAGCTTTTAAATTAATATCTTCCTTTTTGAGGGAAACTGCCAGGCTCCTGGATGATGTTTGGGAAGAAATCTACTTGAAAACCATGGACTCCTGGTCTTGCTTTCTACCATCCCTCATGTCATTTAGTTTGAATACTGGCAAAACAGAAAATAGAATTTTTGTTCCTGTTTTTGCAGATTTCAGGGCAAGGGCTCTTGTTTTTTGTTTTGTTTTGTTTTGTTTTGTTTTTTTCTGGGATTGCTCAAAGAAAGACTAGACTATTAACCAAACTCTATGAGATGCCTTCTTAAAGAATCAAAGTTCTTGCTTAGATTTCCAACTTGAACACCAGAAAAATTTTTTTCATCCATTTCCAAGCTTGTTTATTCTATTGCTTATAAAATTAACAAAATAGATGTGTTTCATCTTTGTGCATTCACATGCTACAAATTTATTGCTGTATCATCTTTTTAAAAAAAGAATTAAGAAGTGAAACAATTTCAAGAGTTCTCAGATAATATGATTAGAATTTGTGTTTCATTCGCTCTCTTGCATATGAGGTAACGAGATAGTAAGAAGCATTTGTCAACAGGAACAGAGGTTTCATGACTTCATTTATTCCGAGTGACTTCCTTTCTAACCCAACCAAATCATTTCCTTGATCAACCAGCCTGCTAGTTATATGAATTCTTAAAAATCAATTTCAGGGGTGCCTGGGTGGCTCAGTTGGTTGGGCGACTGCCTTCACCTCAGGTCATGATCCCAGAGACCCGGGATCGAGCCCCACATCAGGCTCCCTGCTCGGCGGGAAGCCTGCTTCTCCCTCTCTCACTCCCTCTGCTTGTGTTCCCTCTCTAGCTGTGTTTCTCTCTGCCAAATAAATAAATAAAATATTTTAAAAAAATAAATTTCAACCGAAAGAATAAAATTGGAGAGCATTTCCTTGTACCCTCATGAATTGCCAACACATTCTGATTCTGGCATTTGCAAAGAGAAATTTCCTTCTCTGCTGGTCTCTTTGAAGACAGTTGTCATGTAGTGACAAAATAGTAGGGATGCCGAGGAATATCCTTGCTGTAGCATTTAGATATCATAGACATCTCAGAAATAATGTAGTTTTGGGCACCTGGGTGGTTCAGTTGGGTAAGCATCTGCCTTCAGCTCAGGTCATGGTCCCAGGGTCCTGGGATCGAGCCCTGTGTTGGGCTCCCTGCTCAGCAGAGAATCTGTTTCTCTCCCTGCTCTTCCACCCAACTTGTGCTCTCTCTCTCAAGTAAATAAATAAAAATCTTTAACAAATAAAAAAAAGAAAGAATGATGTTTGGTTATCTCCTATATAAGATAATGTTAGGCATAAATAATTTTACTGAAAACAATTCACTTTTTAGTTTTCAAGTTAAAAAATTCCCTGGCTAGTAACACAAGATCTAAGGCAATCTTCCTTTATTTTTCCCAGATTTATTTACCTGTGTTTTATTTTCTTAACTATATACTTACAATATTATGGATTGACAAGTAATTTCTTAGAAGAGCCCACCTGCAAAATGACAATAAGATCATCTGACAATATTAGCTCAGTGGCATGCACACAGAGTGTACATACAATGCTTCTTATTCTTCACATTTTTTTCCCTTAAATACTTGTAAGTACCACCATGTGATTGGTAGGATACTACTTTATTGCAAATAGAAATCTTGCAGATAGGACTGGGTGACACGAGCAGTGACCTTTGGATGTTATTTGTTGACACACTGGCTTTTTACTATGTAGTCATTACAACCAATTATAATCTTTAAGGCTTTTATTAAAAGACATTTTTTTTAAGATTTTTTATTATTTATTTGACAGAGAGAAACACAGCCAGAGAGGAAACACAAGTAGGGGGAGTGAGAGAGGGAGAAGCAGGCTTCCCGCCGAGCAGAGAGCCCAATGTGGGACTCGATCCCGGGTCTCCGGGATCATGACCTGAGCGGAAGGCAGTCGCTTAACCAACTGAGCCACCCAGGTGCCCCATTAAAAGACATTTTTAAAAAATATATTATTATTATTTTTTAAAGATTTTATTTATTTATTTGACAGAGAGAGAGATCACAAGTAGGCAGAGAGGCAGGCAGAGAGAGAGGAGGAAGCAGGCTCCCTGCTGAGCAGAGAGCCCGATGGGGGCCTCGATCCCAGGACCCTGAGATCATGACTTGAGCTGAAAGCAGAGGCTTTAACCCACTGAGCCACCCAGGCGCCCCAAAAATATATTATTTTTAAGTATATTGAGCCTGAACTTCCAACCCTGAGATCAGGAGTTTCACATTTCACCAACTGAGCCAGCCAGATGCCCCTTACAATATATTTTTTGCTTCGGTTATTAAGGGTTTTAATTAATAATTTAATTAATAATTTAATTAATTAATGACTATGTTCTTGTTGGGTGAAGCAATAGAAAGGGGAAAGTGAAAGGATCAGTGAAAAAAGAGTGGCAGAGAAACAAACGCAGAGACAAGGAAGCCAAAAAAGAAATGAGAATGGGTTGGAAGAAAGCAGAGAATCCCTTAGGAAGAAAAGCAAGAAGGAAAAATTCTGAGCAAATAAAGAACAGTCTGCTTGATTCTCACAGTAGTGTCATTATGCCCAGCAATAACACCCCGAGCACCACCCAGAAAATAAAAGACTCACATAAGTGAGGTGATAAATATTCAATTCCCATATCGTCCTCTTCACTCTCAAGGTAACTTTTGATCCTATCACGTTTTTATTCCATGACTACTACCAAAGGTTGCTGATCTTTTCTTTCCTCTTTTTCTCTCCTTTCAGTCTTTTTTTTTTTTTAAGATTTTTTTATTTATTTGACAGAGAGAAACACAGCCAGAGAGGGAACACAAGCAGGGGGAGTGAGAGAGGGAGAAGCAGGCTTCCCGCCGCCGAGCAGGGAGCCCAATGCGGTGCTCGATGAGGTGCTAGATCCAGGGACTCCGGGATCATGACCTGAGCCAAGGCAGTTGCTTAACCAACTGAGCCACCCAGGTGCCCCTCTCTCCTTTCAGTCTTAAGGTAATGAGATGCCTGCCGCTTACTGTCTTAAAGCCAGAACAGAGGAACAAACAGAGGTTTAGATGAAAGAAGAAAGGTTTCAGGAACCCTCTGACCCCAGTCCACACCATCAGGCCATCTCCCAGGCTAACAGAGCTCCTCTGCTGTGGTTCTGCAAGGCAAGGCTTTCCTAAGCAATACCCCCCTTAACAGAAGAGGAAGTTGTAACTTCAAGGCCTTGCCTATGGATCCCCAGTGAGTGAATAACAGTCAGAAATAGAACTCAGACCTCCTGACCTCAGATTCGATGTTCTTTCCACTTAACGATGCCTAAAAATACAAACAAATAAAAAACTCCCCAAAGAAAATAAAACCTTATCCACTTCTGTTTACCTTATGCCTCCAGAAGCCTGGAGGTTAGCAAGACTGATTTTGTAATTCTAGCATTTTATACATATAACACCTGAATTTGTAACAGATGGATCCATTTAAGAGTATTTTGGTAAGTAACATTTTCTTAATTTTCATACTGAGACAAATCATCTAGTAATACCCTATAATAATAGTTCCAAACTGTAAGGACCCTTAGAAAATGTTCTTCTCTTATTTTAAAGTAAAAATGTCTTTAGCTGAAATGAGATCTTTTTTAAGGTTTTATTTACTTTCCTGTGTTCTATCAACACCACCTCTACAAATTTGTCTTGTTGACTCTAGATCTCAGCTTAAATGTCATTTCCTTGGGACAGCCTTCTCTGACTGTTCAGACTAAATTATCCCCCCTCCCCCACCACCCTGTATTTAGACTTTTATAGCACTTGCACTTTTCCTTCTTAGCTCTTGTTATGATACCAATTACAGCGCATTTGAGTAATTATTGTTAAATGTCATTGTTGCCTTCTAGACCCTAAGCGCCAGGAGGGCAGAATTTGTTTATCTTGTTCACCAATATATTCCTAGCACTTACAACAGTGATTGGCACATAGTAAGTGTTCACTAAATATTTAATAAGTGAGTGAATGTGTTTCTTGGTGTAACCACATATGTTTTTGCATTTTTGGCTTAAGGGGATCATTTATTATCACAGCCTGCAATAAGATCTATGGCTTTTATATCAGTCATCACTTTGTGTTTCTGGAATCTGTCTTAAGGCATTTAAGAAGAATAACAAATAACTATGACTCACTTTATTGTGTGCCTACTGTGTGCAATGCTCTAGGTTAGGTGTTTTAGGTGCATATTCTCATAATAACCCTAAAAGGCAGCTAGTTTTCAATCACACTTACAGATGAGGATACTGGAGTTTAGAACGTTTAGAAAGGTTATCTGCCACATAGTAGGTGCTCAATAAATATGTATTGGTTTTAATTTAAAAATCTCTATGTTGAATCATGATTTAAAGTGATGAATTTTTTTTTCAAAGCTCAATGGTGATTTGTTTATAAAATTAAATATATAATACAACTACATTTACTCATGTAGAGGAAGAAGTCGTTTTCATATTTCCCCATATGTCATTTAATAAACAGCAAAAAAATGCAGTCATGGATCAACTCACCCAAACTTCCCTTTTTCTTTCAGACCTATTCCTGATTCCTTCTTTTGAGGCCTACCCTAGAATTTCAAGTGTCCTAACTACTTGAGCTCTATAAACTGTGTGATGAGATGAACAATAGAACCTTGTTGAAAGACAGATGGTATGCCAGATGGTGGAAAATAGCTCTTTATTTGGCCAAATCTTCAGAGTTTTTAGTGTGGAATTATTTCCATTTTTCGAAACAACATTACCAAAAATCTTTTCATTGTAACTCTATCGCTCCTCTACTCATGGAGTAATTTTTCTTTTTATTTCCTTCAAAAGTTACAAACAAGTTCTTTTCTTTCTTCCTTTTTTTTCTTATTCTTTTAATAGCTTCACACCCAACTTGGGGCTCAATCTCACAACACTAAGATCAAGAGTCAAGTGCTCTACCAACTGAGCCACCCAGGCGCCCCACAACAGGTTCTTAAGAGAAGCTATACATGTGGTAACAGAGATTCTCAAGGATAAAAACTGTTCTGTATGTTCTGTTTATTTCATGGCCATGAGACAATATGATGCAGAATCCAAACTTGAATGCAAGCATCATTTCAGAAATTAAACAGCATGGCATATAAGAAGAAGGAAAACTGGGGCTTAAGGAGTGTCTTTATGTGCCCAACTCAGGCGAAAGCCCTTAGTTTTCTTACACAGTTTCATCAAAATCCCAGAACATGTTCCAGTTAAAAGAACAGTTTGCATAGGCCAGCACCCTGAGAAGGATGGATTGGAGAAGACATCTGAGCTGACCTCCCACGAAATGAGAGGAGTGAATAAGTAGAAGAGAATCTAGCTTGAGTAAGACCTAATAAGACACGAATTTTTATGTGAATCAATTGACAATTCCACAAATATAACAACTGTATCCAGAAAATAGTCCTTTTAGAAAACCAACTTTAAAGCTAATGCTGAGTAAACCCCCCACAGATTCTTCACTGCATCAATTTGCTTCCCACCGGTCCCATCACCATTGCTACTTTAGATGGATTTCATTATATGGTCAACATAAAACAAAAGTTTACAACCCAGCTTTTAATAAGTCCACTCTTCCTGTCCTAGTCCCTTCATATCCAAGCATGTCAAAATATTATATATTGATACAATATATCTATTATATTACTAGATATATACTAGATTAAATTACTAGCATATTTGAGATTTATATTATTTTCCTTAAAGTTAGGACCACTTGAGTGTATGAAACCTGCAAGCAATATCTAGTGAAGACATCTTCTCATTAATGCAGTCTTGGAGCTATTTTGGGCTGAAGTCCTAAATTGACTTTAAAAGCATCTATATTTGGGGGCAACTGGGTGGCTCAATGGATTAAGCATCTGACTGTTGATTTTGGCTCAGGTCATGATCTCAGGGTCACAATCTCAGTATTGTGAGACAGAGCCCCATGTCTAGCTCTGCACTGGGCGTGGAGCCTGCCTGGGACTCTCTCTCACCCTGCTCACCACCACCTCCTGCCCCCAATCATCTGATTTCACTAGCAGTGATAAACAGAGTAAAACTCTTGCCTTTACTGCTTTACTGGCTCTTTTACTTGATGACTAGATATCATCTTGCCAAGTGAATGACAGGACCAGAGCAATGGATTATACTGTTATGTGTCCTGGGAGATGGGAGGGATATCTTGGGAGTGCTTTTGAATTTCACATCTTGTTTGTTTAAATTAGGGAATGCAAAAAATGAGTAAAATTTTCCTATCTTAGTTTTATTGTATATTCTTGTTGATATAAATAGACAGAATTGTCTATTACCAATACAGTCCAAAGTTTAGAAAGCTCAGCATCTACATCGTGAAGACAACTCTCAAAACGCAGTTCCACCCCACAATTTTAAAAAGGCCTTTGGAGATGTCCATAGCTTTGGCAGTGTTCCAGAACCAGCTGGATCAGAGTGATGCAGCTTAGTAATAGAACACGGCAACCCTGGAGAGTTGTGAAAGGCAATGTGGTGTCTGAAGCCAATGAGTGTGTTATAGACACTGGTGGACCTAACCTTCCACAGAGAGACATTCATCAGGATTTCCTGAGAAATGAGATTATATGTCTAAAAAGAATAGAATAAATAGTCTCTGAAGTACACAAACTTCAACACTATTTTCTTTATTTTTTTTCTTTATCTACTTGAAGGCAAAGACTCTAACACATAATTAATCACCAAGTCTAGTGTATTACATTATTGATAATATGCTAAATACCAGTGCTGGACTTAGTTCACTTAGTTTTGGTTAGGTCTGCCCAAGTCTCAAAGAGAAAAACAACAGATACCTCCAGTTGATCTATGCTTGGTAAACACAGTAGTGATACCAGTTCAATGAAGTAGAAAGCTCTTCTTAAACTATCTAAATAGCTAGAGAAGCTGAAGTTTCATTCATTCATTCATTCATTCAAAAAATATTTAGGGCTTATTCTATAACAGGCATTCTTCAAGGGATATAAGTATTATAATTAATAAACTAAGTCTATGCCTTCATGGAGTAAACATTTGTGTTTCTGATAGGAAATAAAATAGGTATGTTTATTATTTTCAAGTGGTAGTAAATGCTAGAAAGAACAAGAAGTAGGATAAGGGGATTAATGTTATGATGGGATGGGGTGACATTTTAGGGCAAGAACTTTTTGAGGAGGTGACATTTAAGTAGATTGCTGAGCAATATAAAAGAGTGAGCCATACAAAGTTCTGAGGAAAAGCATTTCAGAAAAAATGAAAAGCAAAAACCAACCAAATAAAAAAGACCTTCAGAAGGAAATGCATTGAATTTATTTTTAGAACAGCAAGGAGGAAACTAGAGGGCGACAAGTCCAGGATGAGATCAGAGAAGTAGGCAAAGGCCAAATGTCAGGCCTTGTAGGCCATGAAGAAGTCTGGATTTCAGTCCAGTGTCCATAAAGGCACTGGAGGGTTTTTAGCCAGGGTAGGACATAATTCTACAAAGACAGACTTTAAAAGGTAGAAGTGGTATCAGGGTGACTAGTTAGGAGAGAGATGGTGGCTTCACCCCAGGTGTGGTAGTAGTAGATGTGGTAAGAAGTCATGGAACACACAACTTTTTGGGAGTGTATCTGAGGATATTGGCTGATGGCTTATGGAGTGTTATTTTGCAAAAAAAGATTCAAGAATTATCCTAATGTTTTTCCTCATGCCTGCACATGAATGGTATGCTTCTTACTGAGATATGGAGAGTGATCAAGGCAAATGGGGAAGAAAAGTCTTAAAGAAAAAAAATCAGTGATGCTAGATGATATGAATATTTATGAGAATTAGAAATGAATCTCGGGGAGCCTGGGTAGCTCAGTTGGTTAAGCAACTGCCTTTGGCTCAGGTCATGATCCCG
Source organism: Spilogale gracilis (assembly GCA_004023965.1). NCBI lineage: Eukaryota > Metazoa > Chordata > Mammalia > Carnivora > Mephitidae > Spilogale > Spilogale gracilis. The sequence goes on from PITA01000248.1 coordinate 163,113, forward strand.
GAGACCCGGGATCGAGCCCCACATCGGTCTTCCTGCTCGGCGGGAAGCCTGCTTCTCCCTCACTCATTCCCCCTGCATGTATTCCCTCTCTAGCTGTGTTTCTCTCTGTCAAATAAATGAATAAAATCTTTAAAAAAAATTTTTAATATACCAATAAAACAGTAATAAAAATGAAGCAGTTAAATGAGAGATTATGGAGACAGAAAGAAAAATCAACTGCATTTACCTGCTTAAAGAGGTTTCAAAACCCTCCAGCTTCTACACCCATTAATGAGCCTTAGAAGAGGACAGGTGTATCTTTAGCTCCCTCTTCTAACTTCACTTTTGGCATTAACATCAACTTGTTCCTTAGTTTGATGTTTGCTTTCTTTCCCTAACTGCCTCTGCCCTATGCTGCTCCACTTGTAGTATGATATGCTCTGCCTCAGGCTCTAAAATGGTTTATACAGAGCTATCTCAAAAGCATTTGTCATCTGTTCTAATCCGGTGACTGCTTAAGGCCCAAACCAGTTGGCCTCAATTAGCTAAATGAGCCTGTTTGTTTGCTCTTTGGAGCTAGGTAGCAAACACAAGAGTATTCCAACTTGCCATATTACCTGATGCCTTCACCATGAAATCAGTTAGTATACTAGCTGTCATGAAGTCACTTTTTCTGTTTAAATAAGAGAGTAGCCAAAACTCTCAGGGACACTTTAATAGACTCCTATAGGGAGGGGATTAGGGCCTTTATTAACACACTCAAGATTCCTGGAAGACAGGCTATTTTACTGATCTTTTCCCCTCACATTCTCCCAATGAGTTACCTTCCTCCCCACGCTGGGTCTTACTTCATGGGTATTCACCAGCAGGGCGCCTGGGTGTCTCAGTCCATTAAGCATCCGCCTTTGGCTGCGGTCATGATCCCAGGGTTCTGGGATTGAGTTCCATGTAGGGCTCCCTGCCCAGTGGGGAGTCTGCTGCTCACTGTCCCTCTGCCCTTCCCCCCACTCATGCTCTCTCTCACTCTCTCAAATAAAAAAATAAAATCTTAAAGAAAAAAGCATATTCACAAGCTCACTTATGTCAGCTTTCTGTTTTTAAAGATATGATTGTCAAATTATTAATTCATGTTAATGTCAAATTTATTGAGGGACAATTATAAATGTACAACTCAATGAGTCTTGATAAATGTATACAATTTTGTAACTATACATGTAATCAAGGTATAGAACAATTCCATCATTCCCCAAAAGTTCCTTTATTACCTCTTTGTAGTCAATCCTCTTCCTGCCCTTGCAGCCTCTGACAACCACTGCTTTGTTTTGGCTTTTCTAGGACTTCGTATAAATGGAATAATGCACTAGGTAGTTTTTTGTGGATGGCTTCCTTCCCTTGACATAATATTTTTGAAATTCATTCATGTCTTTGCATGTATAAGTAGATTGTTCCTTATTGCTGTATTTTATTGTATAGATTTACTATATTTTATTTATCCATTCACAAGTTGATGGATATTTGAGTTGTTTATAACTTATATAAACTTGCAAAAAATTTGTAAACTCACTGGTCAGTTTTGGTGTGATATAACATTTTACTTCATTTGTGGAAATATCAAGAAGTAGTAATGCTTTGTTGGGTTTAAATCTACCATCTTATTATGTGTATTATTTATTTATTTCACCTTCATTTTAAAAAAATATTTATTTATTTATTTGAGAGAGAGGAATCATGTGTGGTGGGAGGGGCAGAAGAAGAGAAATCCTCAAGCAGACTCCCTGTTGAGCACAGAGCCCCATGTGGGTTGCATCCCAGGACCCTGAGATCATGACCTGAGCCAAAAACCAATAGTCAGATGCAATTCAAGAGTCAGACACTCTGTCGACTGAGCCACTAAGACACCCTGATTTCACCTTCATTTTTGAGGGAGATTTTCACCAGGTATCAATCCCATGTTGGCAGGTTGATTTCTATTATTTTTACGTTGCTGTTCTGGCTCCCTCTCAAACCTAAAAACAAAAATTAAAGGCTGGAAAAGAGGAAAGCATTAGCAAGAATAGTAAAGAAGAGAGAATTAAAGGTAATGCTGACTTAACTCTACAAGTGGCCAATAGTTTTCTTTATCACTATCAGATTCTCGTTCATCTTTCTGTAGTGCTCAAGTCCCTAATGACAAGCCGTAACATCAAACTTGGTCTTTTTTTTTTTCAGTATATGTGCTGCCGAAGCGAGCACTGGTCTTTTTTTTTTTTTTTTTTTTTTTTTCAGACCACATACCTAGACCGACCATCTCTTGGCCTGCTTTGGAGTTATGTGTGTAGTAGTGTGACTGAATTTTTGCTGTTGGAAAATGAGCAGAGGAGATGTATGGCACTTTTAGGCCTGGACCATAGAAATCTCTAGTTTACAGCCCACTATGCTTTTCCATCTATTGGGGATCCCTGACAAGTCACATATTGAAAATGGCAAAGCCATGAGAAAGAAGGAAGTGAATTATCATTTACAGGAAATGTTACAGGAAAGCTCTCCATTTATCAGGAATCTCTGTTTTGACTCTTTGTGACCAAGAAAATAAAAGCAAAAACTATTATGTTAAAGGCACTGACTTATTTAGGCCAGTGTTTTCTTACTACACTGCTCTTCCCCACTCCGTCATTCTTTTCCAGCCACTTACTAACAAATGAGATATATTTCAAACCACACAAAGGCTTGTGTTCTTTTTGCTATTTATGAGTCTTGGTAAGACGGATGTTGAGAACAGTTAGTGTGTTAAGGCTGTTCATGGTAACATTACAGACATCGGCCTGGAAATCAATCACACCTTGGCTTGAGTCCCTGATCAATCACATATGAACTCTGTGACCAAGTTGTAGTTTTCTCATCTGTACGATTGGAATATTAACTCTTCCTTTAGAGGTTTTTATAAAGCTTATGTAAGATACTATATACAGAGTGCTTTGTTTTATGCATTCAATGAGAATGAAGAGTAGCAAATACTATTATACGATCACTCCATCTCTTATGTGTTGTTGGTGTAATTATTTAATAGTTTAAAAAGCCTTCTGTTATAACTTAGATGTGCCATCACTGAAGAGCAATTATAGTTTCAGATTGTTTATTATATCTTCCTGAAGATATCCCAGAATATTTTCTACATAGATTGTAACAAGATTAATTTTAGATGAATCAATAATGAAGAAATAAAGTTCTGTTTTCCATGAAAATGCCTTGGTATTATCAGTTTTGAAATAAAGAAGAAAGTTCAGAGGTATTCATCATCCTGTGGTTTGCGATCTGACTTGTGGTTCAATGCATAGGATTATTTAGGCCCCCGAAGGCCCGCCTAATCTTGTCAGAAAGAAGATAACCCGAGTGAAGAAGTATTTTCTGTGCCTTCACCTTTAAATTATAACACTACTAATGGTTCTTATCTTACAAATTGTCTGCCAAATTGCCTAGTTTTTAAGATTAAAGTCCTAGGGAATGTTTGAAAACTAGATTATAGTTAAACTATATTTCCTCCAACTATCTGTCTAGTTGAGTTCTACAAGTCTCTGAGTCTGGGTCTCTTTCCTACATTAGAAAAAAAAACCCCAATATTTGTTTTAAATGATCATCTGTTTGTATTTGTCACACAGTTAAAATGCTTGTTTCATTTTCTATGCTGGGTCCACTCTTCTGTGACTTGAGGAGACATCCAATTCCAAGGTGACGGACTAGGGTAATTATTGAAACTGCTCTCTTATTTATACCGAATAGCACACAAAGCCACTTAGAAGAAAAACTGTAGCTTTATCCTTAGCACAGTCATACATACAGAGAAGTGTTTTAAAATGTTGCTATACAGATTTTATCTAGGGCCTGGTGGGTCAGTCAGTTAAACATCTGCCTGTAGCTCAGGTCATGATCCCAGGGCTCCCTGCTAAGCAGGAGTCCGCTGCTTTTCCCTCTAACCCTTCTCCCTTGCTGATGATCAATCCAAATAAATAAATAAATAAATAAATAAATAAATAAATAAATAAATAATATTTTTTAAAATAAAGTTTTTATCTAGCTATTACTTGGGAATTGCAAGTGAAAAATGATTTAGTTACATAGTTTATAAAGTAGACAAATCACACCAGAATGAAAATGCTAATTTGAAAAAATAAGCTGTCAAGAAATGGGAAAGTTCAGGATACAGCTTTTATTTGCTGGGGGGGAGGGAGGGTGGGGAGCGGGTTGGGGGCATTAGCAGAGGTTTGGGAAAAAGAGGTGAGGGAGAATATAAGTGAATTATAATATAACTCACACATGAGGGTTGCCTGGGTGACTCAGTCCGATAAGTATGTCTTCGGCTCAGGTCATGATCCCAGTGTTCTGGGATCAAGTGCCACATCAGGCTCTTTGCTCAGTGTGGAGCCGCTTCTCCCCTGCCCCTTCTGCTCATGCTTTCTCTCCCCCTACCCTCTCTCTGACAAATAAATAAAATATCTAAAAAAAAAAAAAATCACAAAAATTTATAACTAAAAGAACATTAGAACACAATGAAGATTGTATCCTCAATATTGAACTATAATTTCCTATAATTCCCAAATGAAGAGACTGAAATACTACAGTAATTGAACCAATAACAATAGAAAATTATGTAATTTGGATCCTTTTGCGGTACACAATAACTAGCAAGTCTAAATAAGTATCTAATCTAATTTATGTAGACCTCCCTCCCTCCAAATAAGTGGGGAATCATTCAGATAACTCATCAGTTAAACAGGAAACATGTTACTTTTAATTACATTTCTAAAAACTAGATCTTGTCTATATTCAGCTATCAGTTAATCAGTTATATATGTTTATAATATTATAAGGTAGTTCAGAATGGTGAGTATAAGATTTAAAAATGCAGAAATCCAGGTGGTCCAACCAACTGTTCAGAATGTTGTTTAGTATAGAAACAGGATTTTTTTCTTTCTACCCTTTCAGACATTAAGATGATTAAAACAATTCTACTGACTGACTCTAGGATTAACATTCACTTTATACTGTCAAACAGTCCCTTTGATTTGACCTCCTTGAGTTATGACAGAAGCTTTCAAAATCCAAGAAGACAAGGCTTTATTTTGATTTAACTTGTGAAACACGAAGATAAGAGTAATCAGAGCTAATGAGGCTTCTGGTTTATAAATATTACTGTATTAGGGAAATAAAAACTTTAGAAAACATAAACAGTTTAAATTCCTGGGGAGTTCCATTTTAATTTTTTGATAAGGATTTATCTAGTCTTCATGTTCCAAGTAGCAATTTTTAAGAGGCCATAAAATAAAAGGAAATAACTGGTCTTTTATCTAATTTAACTCTTGTATGCTAACCATGGAAAAAACAAGTTTCATGTCAAAACATGCTTTTCAATTGAAGGAACTGATTATCTTGCAGTAACTGTTTAAGGAACTAAATTACAGGTTGTTGAAATTGGAGATGCCATTTCAATGGGAGATTATATATTTGATCAATTATCTGCATGAATGCGCAACTCCCAAGTGGAAGATTTTTAATTTGAAAAATAAGCTACAAAAGCTCATGTGACAACCAAACCTACAAATAAAAACTACAGAGTATGTGGGATTCGTTAAGACTTGCTTATGAAGGAAAAACTGAATGCAGTATTTTCATTTGAGACTAAGAGCAAAGTCAAGGTATAGGTAAATAGAGTGAATATTTTGGAGAAAGAACATAGTGAGTGAAAAAAATAACCTTTTCTCTGAAAATGGACTACTATAAATTGACAGCTAAAAATCCTAAATTATTTCACATTTCATTAGAGTTAAGTTGCAACAGATAAATATTCAAATTGGCTATCTAGAGTGTTTATTATATGACTAAATTGAGATAGTAATATCTGTTTCTGAGCTTCTAAGTGTTATCATTTGAAAATTAAAGTTTAAAATTATTATTCATGTGAACATCTAAAACTTCGTCTCAAGCACTAAGTTACAATATAAAGTAATGTAAATAACATCTTTACATGTTAAAGGAATAATAGTAAAAGTTTCCTCATATTCCTCATGAGAAAATCCAAGGATCTCAAAAAATAACCTCAGTTCCCAATGAAAGCATATAGATGAAGTATTGTATTAGTCAAGATTCTCCAGAGAAACAGAACCAATAAGATGAGTGCATGTGTATGTGTGTGTGTGTGTGTGTGTGTGGTGTTTGTCTATATATATTCATAACAGTAAGACACACATGAGTGTATGTATGTGCACGTGTATATATATATAAGTTTATTATAAGGAATTGACTCACGCTATTATGGAGACACAAGTCCCAAGATCTGTAGGTGAGTTGGTAAGCTAGGAACTCAGAAGAGCAGATGGAGGCTGGTGGTTAGGAGACGTAGAAAGATGAAGAAGGAAAGGGAGAAAGATAGGAGGTGGGGGAAACAAAATTCTTGGAGTTGTGTGTCCAGGATGAGTGGGCAGTGGTGAAACAGGAGTCTAGAGAAGCTACAGAGTGGAGAATCTCACCCTAAGATATGCTGGTTGTGGTCTCTTACACAGCATCCCATCTTCCCCTGCATTATGGTTCGACTTGCGCTTTATCCTACTCTGATTTTGCTGCAGCCTGAGCACAGATTTTGATACCATGCTCTACATGTGTTTGTTGCCTCATTTTTTTTGGAGGAGACTGGTGACTGGACTCCTTCCTGGCTCAGCACTATTACTGATCTGTGTTATTGAGCGAATCATCTCAGACCCCAGAAATGTTCTTTTTGCTGTGGTTAAGTGCCCAAACTTAACCTTTCAAGCCCTGCCTGCAGGTGCATTGGCTGTTAGGGAGTAAGAACAAAGGTGGGTTGATGTTAACTACTAAATGAGATTGTACGATGATGATACCTTACCATTTATTGTTAACTGTGGCTCAGTTATAATTGTTATATATATAGTTATATAAATATATATATAACTATAAAACAAATAGCAGTTATGATAATTAAAGGAGAGAGAAGGCAAAAAAGCAAATGATCGTAATAGTCAAGTGGTAAATTATAAAGGCTTATAAAAGGCACTGCTTTCGGCTCAGGTCATAACCCTGGAGACCCGGGATCGAGTCCCACATCGGGCTCCCTGCTTGGCGGGAAGCCTGCTTCTCCCTCTCTCACTCCTCCTGCTTGTGTTCCCCCTCTGGCTGTGTTTCTCTCTGACAAATAAATAAAATCTTAAAAAAAAAAAAAAAAAGGCACTGCTCTGAATGGAAACTGGTGTACATCAAGGAGATGCCGGTAAGGAAAATCAGTAAACTCTGGTAACCACAAGGATACAGAATGTAACTGGGGGCAATCAATGGTCACTTTGAGGTTTTATAATGGCTAATGGTAGGACCCTGACAGACCTGTCAAACGCGATGGCAGGAGTGGAAGAATTGGTAGGGACCAAAACTGTTATTGGTAGGGACCAAACTGATTGTGCTCACCATGGTCAGCTTGGTGCAGTGACGGCCATATCTTGAGGAACTGGGGTGGTTGGCAATAGAGAACTAGACAGGATTTATTTGACTATCTTTCTAAATGTTTGCTGAAACCACAAGATGAGAAGCGCTGCCTAAGGGGAGGAAAAATGAAAAAAATTTAATCGTATCATTGCCATGCCTCTAAAGAGACATTCAAACAATTCATAATTTATGAAGAGCTACAGGAAGACTTTTTCAAAAAGATATGATGGTTTCTAAAATTCCCACAATGGGCAGAAAGTACAATTAACTCTGCGTCGACTTTTTGCAAGTACTGTTGCTTCAAGATGTTTCTGGGCTTCGTCGTTGAAAGTAGTTTGTTGGCATAAGGGAAATGAACACAGATCATCACCTATTGTGCTTATTTTTTGTTCAGATTTCAGAAATAAGCTTTTGTTGATACCTAGTCATGTCTCTTTCTAGTTCAACATCCAAGGGGAGGACAAACTAAGAGAAATCAAAGGTTCTGCCAAATCAGGACCAACCTTTCTGAAATGCTGAGACTGATTCAGTGCATGAGCGACTGAATAACCTACATGTGAAATAAGGTAAATTTCTGAGGGTTTCCATCTTGCACTCAGCCTCCAGTGCTGCCTGACCCTGGCACTTCCGTGATGGAGAGTCGGTTGCTGGGTTTAGCTTCGAGTACTTTCTTTTCATGAGCTATGAAGTCCATAAAGGGATATTGATTCTAAAAGACTTTCAAAATGACATTTATGACGTGTTCCTGTGTGCCAGGCTCTCTGTGGGGGACTTTTGCTCAGGAGTAAGGTTTTTAAAATACCATTCTTTTACAGTGTAAACAGGAAAGATTTGGAGTGGGTGGATTAGTCAGAGGATGGAACAGCGGCAAGCATTTGGGGATGGAGACTTATTATGGAAGTGAAGTGAGAGAAATGACATTTCTTGGCTCAGTTCCCAGCATTGTTTGCTGGAAACATTTTACGTGTGAAACAGGCAGCGTTCACACCCGACAACACCATTTTCTAATCAACCAGTAGAGCATTTCAGTTTATATGTGACAGTGTTGGGAAATTAAAATTCCAAAGGGCTTTATTAATGTTTGGTATACTTGCCAAAAGCAAATATAAAGAACCTAAGCTACACTGAAGAAGCTCACGATTTTCCCTCTTATCATCTGCATAAAATGAATATACTTTGCCAAAAGCAAACCAGTAACTTTTCCTTACTTGTTTTGAAGACTAGTATAGCTCACTCTTAGTTATTCAAATGTGTTCCAAAATAATTGGCAGTGAGTCGTGAAATAGTAGTCTTCTTCAACTGAGTAGACGTTGGTTGAGCAGTGTTTTCAAATCCTAAGGCAAATTTTCCATGTCCCCGAACCTCAATCTTGTTAAGTTAAGCAAAAAAAAAAAAAGGGAGGGGGTAAATTAAATCCAGCTGTGATCATTCCGAATACCTCTACATAACCCTAGAGATGTTTATGAGGCTCAGAGGTTTCAAGGAACATGTTATGAAGAGTCACTGCAAACTCTTCCTTGTTTACACTGAAATTCCCAGTAAGAATTTGAAACTGCAATTGCCCGGAGAAAAACAGGAAAAGGAGCTGTTGTGACCCTTAACCTCTTTTGTAACCTTCAGGGGCAAAGTTATCAGAAGAAATGACATGGGTCCTTTATGGAAGAATTTGGAGAGAGATGATTGTACATTAAAATGCAGTGTAGTCTCTAAACTTACTAGCTAAGATGACCTCTGTCATAGTAACGGGTGAAGAACCCTGAGCGCGAAGGCATGAAAGACAATTGGAATGTGAGAGAGAGCTGTCACGTTGCATAGATGACACATTCTTTTAGAGAACAAGAATGTACACATTAAGACACAGACAAATATTATCCATGTATAAGGAAAATATGATGGGGAAGTGAGATAGCTTCCCCAACTCAAAAACACTAGGAAGATGATTCCAGCTGATATCTGGTCCTGCTTCTGAACTGTGGTCCTGTTCCTCTTCCTGTTCCCCACGTCCCTCCCGAATCAGGCAGAAATGAAGGGCTAAGGGATTCTTTTTAAAGATTCTTTTAAAATTTTAAAGGGATTCTTTTAAATTCAGCAGGGTGGGACATTGAGCCGTGTCAGATTTTAGTGAAGATACTTTTCAGTTTAAAAATTTATGACAAGTTGAGTTACTGCCCAATGAATTGGTTTTTCCCGGACACAAAGATTTATCTTTCTTAAGAGTTAGAAGTCTCCATGAATTCGATGGTCATTCTGAAATGTCAGCTGAAGTCTTAGTTTCTTTTTAGCTCTTTCTCAAACTAATGTGGGGGAAGGTGATCAGAGAGAGCCTCCACCTCACTACCATGATGGCTATTTTATTAGGAAGAGGTGTCGTGGCTAAGTACCATATTCCTTATATAGACTTGAGTAGAGTGCTCTTCAAAGATCTGGGCTTGGTGGGATGGTGCCAGCTCAGCACTGGCTGTTCCCAAGGGAAAAAATTGTGAAACTTCACAAACCTGAGTGAGGATTAGAGAGCCTAGCAGCCAAGTCATAGTTCATGGTCGAGTGCCGACAGTTGGCACTCAAGGAAGACTATATCAGAAGGCGAAACAGCTTATTGATGTGGATTGCTGGTGTCAGAAAGGTGAAGGGCTCCCTCACAACCCACCAAATTCCATTTAAATATTTTTTCCTTAAAAAGAAATTGAATGGCAGTGAAGATTTGAAACACAGAATGGAAAGTTTCTGGAATAAAGTTTTTTAAAAAATCCCCACTTTGGAACAGAAAAGAAATAAAACATTTAGATCAATGATGAAAAAAATAAAATTCGGGATGAAGAAAATCATAGATTATGAAGATGATGGAAGAAACAATGGAAATGCAGAAAAATACACAATTAAACAGACAAAAATAATTCTACAAACTTAAATATTGTGAGATTCAATGTCTTCCTATTTTTGCTTTTTATGTGTTAACTAAACTTGAAATATTTCTAATGGTCAATTTAATATTTTTACTGGCAACTTACGTTTTTGGACAAATTTCCTAAAGCTATTTGTGGGCATTTTTCCTTGCCTACCTATAAAAATATATCACTGCAGTATTTTTAACAGCAAAGTCTGTATGAGACTGTCTACTTCCTTGACCTGTCAGATACTTGTGGCTGCTTCTAAGTAGCCTCATTTGTAAGTCCTTGCTTGTGGTTTTTCTTCCCCGCATTGGCCTCATTTTATTAAAAAAAAAAAAATGTAGTAGTGTAGTCATTAAGGATATACCACATATGGCTAAAACTTTACTTTACATAATTTCATGCCGCTGTAGGCATTTTGCTTACTTCCAGAAATAATTTTTAGATCAAAGTGATCCTGAAGGAGGATCTGCTTTTTCTTTGGTACAAACTAAACCTGCTGCCATGTTTGTTTTTGTTTTTTTTTCCTTCAAGCCTTAGCACAGTTAATAAGTAATAGCAAAAAAAAAAAAAAAAAAAAAAAAAAAAAAAAAAAAAAAAAAAAAAAAAAAAAAAAAAAAAAAAAAAAAAAAAAAAAAAAAAAAAAGAAAAGAAAAAAGAAAGAAAGAAAGAGAGAGAGAAAGAAAGAAAGGAAGGAAGAAAGAAAACCTTTTCTTTTTAATAAGTTAAACTATGAGGGAGGAGTGTTTTTGTGAGGTTATGGAATATTACCCTCTATCTCCAAATATGAACACACTCATTATATAGATCAGAGATGGCAAGTAAGTTTCCTTGCATAGGCTGGCCAGCTCTCATTGATTCTTAGTGGCTGCTAGAGAATCAATGGAGAAACGTTTGGAGGTTTAGTTCAGGTGCAGCAGGAAAGAATGCTGTGATTTTGAAAGGCTCAAGAATTTTTTCAAAAATATTAATGAGCTTAGAGGAGTTAGGATTATATTTGGCAAGAAGAAATGTTTGGTGAATAAACAGCACAGAGATTCATATCTCCACCCACTAAACAGTATTCTTTTAGCAAAATACACTTAAAAAATTAAATGTTTCTAAGATGTCTGGAAGGGCTGTACTGTTAGTCACCTGTTCACTCACTGATAGCTTGATAGTAATTAGTTAAGTACTGTAATTTCCAGGTAGGATCAATTGAGCTGCGGGAACCTGGTTATGGAAGAAAAGAAGAAGAGGTAATCTGTAGGCAAGATATACTAGCAGGCTTCCTAAAACACAAAATTCTTTTGAGAGATTTTGGCTCTCTAGATTGCCAATGTCTTATTCAGTCACTGATGAAAATACCAAATAGGGCCAGGCTTTGGTTTGACACCTGCTAAACATTATTTATGTCTTAAGACTGACATCAAACCAGTGGTAACCATTCTATTTATAAGTTTCCTGAGAACCCTTCTGAGTTTCCAAATATAAACTGTAGTAGTGCTGTGGGCCCTTAGCTGATAGATTTGCCTGAAAATATAGTTCTTTGAATTAACAGAGGACTTTTCACTCAATGACACTATGTACTTTCATATATAATTCTGGGATGGTGGAATTATAAGAAACAAAGATTGCGAAGATTTGTATTTTAGATCTAGGTGACCGTAGTAATTTTGGACAGATTACTTAACTTCTTTGGACCTCAGAAAATGAAGATTAGCCCAGATTAGTGCTTCTTAACCTGTGGGTCTCAAATTCCAGAGCATCCGCCCTACTGCCAGGGTCCCACAGAAGCATATGTGACTCAGAACTGTGTGGCTGAGTACTACCAAGACATGGAAAAATTGTGGAGTTATGGTATTCCAAAGAGGACTTTTGAAAAGGGCAAGAATCACTGGTATAGATTATGGATAGATCCCTCTTCTGCATTTGACAAGAGTAAGAATAATCACTTCTACTCTACAATAAAATGACTCTGAGGTATAGAAAAGTAGAGTCAATTAATTTCATCCACATTGCATGATGGCTTTTGAGTAAGTTTGTTTTCTTCAGTTTAGGATTGTGTATGATCTTTATTATATTTGGCATCCTTTTGGATATTAATGAAACAAAGATAGACAAATACCCGTGTATTTGATTCAGTTAAAATGTTGTACTTCAGCCGATACATTGCAATGAGAAGAAGGAGCAGAGTATACGATGGTTACTTTCGTAAGAGATGAACTTTGATTTTTGCCCTGACATGAGTGGTGGAGTTTCACCGTCAGCTAACATGAACTCTGGAATCTTGGCTTTCTGTAGAGCTGCATGATGCCAGATACTCTTTTAATTGTGCCAGGAAATATTTAATCTATGATGTCAAACTCTCAGGACATTTGTGCTAAGAATGCATGTTACGTACTCAGTAGGACACCAGAGAAAGTTGCTCAGGTCATATGGACAAACTATTTGGAACTGATGTCTTTGAGAACTCAAAGTTCCACTGACATTCTACAGACTTTAACCTTGGTAAATCTTCATGGGAAGGACATGTGTAGGGAGCTACATTCACACGTATGTTAGATATGTTAACTGATGAATGCCAGGAACCATGGCATTCCTCCTTATATGCAGAAAGATACATTTTTCATTTCTAAGAGTTGATGAGATTACTTTTTCCCCTGAGATTTAAACAAAAATAAAAATGTAACCAGAAAAATATGATATTTTCATCTTAAAACTGGAAGTTTGGTGAAATAATTCATAAACTCAATGTTTCTCTTCTTTCAGACTCCAGACCTTATGCCGTAGTAAGCGGTAGACCATGGGTTTACTTCAAGGGATTCATTAACTGTGTAGTCAATGAGCCTAAAGCGTTGACTGACTAAATAATATATTTTGCGTATCTGCCTGTTATTTTTTTAAATTTTTTATTTTTTTATTTTTTTAAAGATTTTATTTATTTGACAGTGAGAAACACAGCGAGAGAGGGAACACAAGCAGGGGGAGTGAGAGAGGGAGAAGCAGGCTTCCTGCTTAGCAGAGAGCCCATGTAGGACTCGATCCCGGGTCTCCGGGATCATGACCTGAGCCGAAGGCAGTCGCTCAACCAACTGAGCCACCCAGGCGCCCCTGCCTGTTGTTTTTTAAATGTATGTTGCTGCGGCTAATACAAAATTAATTCATTAAAATGTGTTACTGATAGTATATTTTTAATGTGAGATGCATATATTTAATATGCTGATCTTAAGAGCTCAAGAATGATCACATAGGATTCTGCGAAATTTTTTTTGAGTCTTCACTTTGAAAAGGTTGGAAACCAGTATCTTAATGGATTTCAGGTAGAGTGACAGGCCGGTAGAGGGCAAGCAGGCTTCTTCTGGCAGCTGCCTTTATGCTGGGATAAAGGGCAAAGTGTGCCTTGAGAAGAAACGGTTTTAACCAGCATTCCACAGGTCACAGGCCACATTTTACCAGTACGAATTGTGCGTGGTGTGAGAAGCGATTTCTCTCCCAAATTCAAGGTTATCACCTTATCTCTGAGTTATTGGACCAAAACCAAACAAATGAAAAAACCCCAATAAAAACAGCAGATTCTATGCTTTATTCCTTCTCATACTCTCAGGTATTATACCTCTAAACTGGTATTTTGGAGTTCACGAAACTACATAAAAGATGTTTGCTGTGAAAGGAAGAAAATTATCCAGTATTCGCTGGAACAAATACTAAACAGCTAAAGGTAGAGAAAGTTACGCTTAGGTGAAAGCTTATGGCAAGTCTGGGGGCTACCGCCCTCTAGTGGTACCCTCTGTCTTACACCTCAAGTGCCTTGGACATTTTCCTGGGAACTTATTTTTTCAGAGAAGTATCAAAAAAAATTTTTTTGTTATCTATTGCTGATTCATCCCCAAAGCCTTCATCTCCCTTTTTTTAAAGGCACACACTTATATATACTTTTATATACTAGTGGGTTTTATTTGTTGCTATCATAGGTTTTTACATCTAACAAGAAAATATTTACTAAGTATCTATCATGAATCCACTTATATGCAACTATATTCACAAAAGAAGTACAAGATTGTTCTTATCACTGAAGAAACTTTTGATATAGGTGAGTATGCAGAAACATAACATTTATGGCAGTAATGTTTTATTTGCTAGAAAAACAATCCTATATCTTACATGCTTGACTCACTTGTTAAAACAATTTTCAGCGTTCAGCTAATTTTTTAAGACGGTCATAATTCTTCTAGTGTTTTGCTAATTTTTTAAAGAAGAAAATCGCCATGCTAGAAGAATTGCAATGTTAAATCAAATTGGCATATGTTGGGGCACCTGGGTGGCTCAGTTGGTTAAGTGACTGCCTTCAACTCAGGTCATGATCCCAGGGTCCTGGGATTGAGCACCGCCTCGGGTTCCCAGCTCTGCGGGAAGTCTGCTTCTCCTCTGACCTTCTCTCCTCTCATGCTCACTCTCTCTCCCTCTCAAATAAATAAATAAAATATTAAAAATATAATTATATATACAAATTGGTATAGGTCTGTGGGAGTGGTTGGGAGGAGGTGGAGAGGGAAGAGTATGCCTTCGTGTTAGCTGGGCCCTTATTTACAACTACTATTAACCTGTCATATTTACCTGCTGCCTTGCTGATAAGATAAAAGGCTGATAAGCCATCACTGCTTATTTTAATTCCTTTTCCAGGTAATTAAAAAGATACTACAGGCTAATCATTATTGTAATACCATATTTAGTTATGAGCACATTGTCTTATACAGGAGTATCCAGCAAAGATCTGGCTTCCCAGTGAATTTATACCTCAGGACTTCAGATTCCTTGGTCTTTATGGATAAGGTTATATGTCAAAAATGGGAATAGAGGTTTTAGAATTATTTCTATAACTATGTTCAGGAAATTCTTATGATGCAAGTAAAGTAATAAAATTTATATTGAACACTGCATTCGATTGTGGCCCCACACACTGCAGGACGATGTACTTGACATCAGATAATCCTGAAAAAGTCACTGTTACATATTTTAAAATACATCCAAAGATTTAACAAAGTTGGTCCATGTCTAAAATGACTCTATTTTAAATGGTAATAGGTATAAATATTTTATTTTGAATGCTCTTGTGTAATATTGCTAAGGAATTTAGTATATTTTATAGGATAAATATGAACTGATCACGTGATATCATAAGAAAAATAGTTAATGTAGACATTGACTGCATTGATAGTAAGTGTGATATTCAGATTAATACTGTACTCTGTTCTGGGTATATGAGATACTGTACTCTATTCTGGCATCAGAGTTTAATGATATCAACAAACCACAGAGTAGTCTGAATAATGTTGAAGCTATTTGAAGAACGCTAAACAAATGGGGAGATTGCTGATTTTTTAATTCTTTCAAATATACGGAAGACTATATGGTAAAAGGAAAGGTACTGGGAGAGGAAACATATTAAGTCTGGGTCTATAGTTTTAAAATTCCTCTGTTTTCTATATAAAATATGTCTCAAATTTGTATCTTTCTTCAATTTAACATGTCTCTTACATTTGTCACAATTGCTCTATTCTCAATGTTAGTGTTTTAATTTTGATTTTTATAATAAATGTGTATCTGATTTTTACTGCTCACCCCTGATTTCATTCATCTTAATAGTTACTAGGTGAGTCTTTTGAAAACGTTGTTGATGTCATGAGCTACAACAATTCTAAACTATGGCTGACCTTTCAATTGCCTCCATTCATAATTTATGCTGATTTTACCTATTTAACCTTGTTTTCTGTTATTCCTAATGGACCGTCTAGTCAACTTAAGTTTATTTCTTTATTATCCCACACAGATGTCATGTTCTTTGTCAGTTCATACCTTTCATAAGTTATATCCTTCATTTACCCATTCCTAATACTCTGTCCATAAATTTGTCCCTGCACATCTAAGTCCTAGCTACTCTTTGAGAGTCATTATGTGCCATTCTTTCCTTCAGGCTCTTCTTAAATGAATATAACCAAAATTTGGGGCATAATTCCTAAAAGCATATTTTGACTATCCTATACCATTTGTTTTTTTATAAGGTACCGTTACAAAATGATACTTATTTCATGATATTGTTCATCAATGTCATTCTAGTCACATTTTATATTGTTGGGATAGATTGTTGCAGTAATGACCCTGACTTATTCATGTTTTCTTGTATCTATGCCTTTGGGTAGACTCTCCAATAATGATTCTGGACATGGTCACTTGACATAATTTGGCTGAAGAGACAATAAGCAAATATAATGCAAAAAGAAACTTGAAAAATATTGCCCACTGGGGTTTGCCTTCTTTTATGACTTCTGGAAACCCTGAGACCACCCATGTGAAAGAGCTTAGGCTGTCCTGATGGAGTTAGGTGGTCCAGCCATCACTATTTCCTAATTCAGGGTCCGTATCAACCAACAGCCAATATCAGCTGCCCACATATGAGTGTAGCTCACCTAGAACCATTAGTTCCAGCCAACCCAGCCAACATACTGCAACTGCATGGTTGAGCCCAGGCAAGGCCAATAGAATAACTGGCCAGCTGACATTGCCACCTGACATTATCCACTCAAAGAATTGCCAGGTAAAAAAAATAATTGTTGCCTTAGGTCAGCATATTTAAGAATGGCTTGTTTTGCACCAAAAGCTAACAGATCAAACAGCTACTTATTAGCCACTTGTTAGCTGGATATTAGATCTGCCCCAGCATCTGTACTGTGAGTTACTTGGGAACAAGAACCATGAAATCTTTTCTAAAATCTTCAGGATTTTAAATCGTGCTAGATACATGACTGACATTGCATAGACAATTTGATTAAAAATTTACACTAATAATTTTAATATTGTTTTGTTGGTACTACAAAGATGAGGTATTGGTCTTTAGACACAAAAATCTTCTGATTTTAAGTAGGACAAAGTTTTTTCTTTTAAGCATAGAATTCATGATATGTGTAATCCTGGACTGACCTTAGATTTTTTTTTTTTAAAGATTTTATTTGACAGAGAGAAACACAGCCAGAGAGGGAACACAAGCAGGGGGAGTGAGAGAATGAGAAGCAGGCTTCCCGCTGAGCAGGGAGCCCGATGTGGGGCTCGATGCGGGGCTCGATCCCGGGTCTCCAGGGTCATGACCTGAGCCGAAGGCAGTCGCTCAACCAACTGAGCCACCCAGGCGCCCCAGGAACTTTGATCTTTGATTACAAGATGTTAAAGATACTGTTTTATTTAAATACACAACTCACAGAAGCAAAACAGCCTGAAATCAAACTCTGAATGCTTAATTCCAAATGGGCTAAGAGAGTGAGTTTAAGGTACTGATTTCAACATCTTTTTCAAAGTATTGACTTGGTTAAGAAGTATTACTAAAAAAAAAATAAACTAAAAAACAAACTAATTTTATGCTTATGATAGATCGAACTCAGAAATAGTGGTCTTTTCCCTAGCTATTCTTAAATGAAAGTGCAGAATTCAAAGATGGAAATGTCTAACTTTGCTGCAATTGACACTATTTGGGGATATGAGATAAATGCATGGCCTGGTAACAAAATTATTGTCTAAAGAAAGATCAAAGACAGAAAATTCCGGTTGAAAAATAATTTTCTTTAAAAGTATGCTATGCTTTTCATTGCTGATGGGAAATATGGCCACAGATAAGATAAAATCTTCATATTTTTTCTCTATCTAGGCAGTGTGCTAAGTGCAATGGCAAATGGCTGCAACAGGGTTGAAATTGTTGCTTAGCATCACTTAACAAAGTCATAATGGGAACACACTTGCATGAGAACTCCCTTAACTTAGAGAAGTTCAAAGAATAACGGAGTAAACAAAGCATAGAAAGAATAAAGCTCTTTTAAGAAGTAAATAAATAAATAAATGAAAGTTTCCCATTTAGATTTTTAAAATATTCACCCTGTAACTTGAACTGGGGTAGAAGGGAAAAATATGTTTCTTTTGAAATGCTCAAAAAGCTGATTTCTTCTATATTCTTGTGATTTTTCCCCTCATATAAATGAGAAAACTGCCTCATAATGTTTGTCATCTTAAAATACATTTTTACCCTTTCTAACTGAGCCCAAGTACCACACACTTGACTTTCCCTAGTTTTCAGCTGCATTCCTTAGCACTCGGTTCTGTCACTGTTTGGAAATGATGAGGTATGTCCTGGTTTCTTCCTATTTATAGAACAGAGGTAATGATCAGAAATGACAGATGTGGCTTGAATTAATTAGTGTTTAAGTAAAAATCTTAAGCTCCAGGCTTGTGTGAATTTAAAGAATGAGGAGTGGGGTCTTTATTAACTTTGTCTTCTCCTTTGCTAGTTAATTTCTATTAATCAACCATATTTACACTTAGGAACTGGCAAAGGCTAATTCTTTTCTCTTACCTACTAAATAGGAACTTCTAAATAACTTCTAAATAAATGAAGTTTAGTATATCCTTATATCTATTATTTAGGGAGCTATTTTTCCCCATGCAGCCTGAATCATTAATTTTTATTTTAATATTTTATATTTTCTTAAGGAAGAGACGATCCATCATCCTATTCATACCTTATTGGGCTTAGAATACAGTTATCTAAATGAAAGAATATGAGTTCTATTCATCTGATTATAAATTATAAAAAGGTCGTTAGTCTCTAGATTATGCCATGCATTCTTTCATTCATTCACTCATTCATATAACAAATACTTACTGAATATGTGCCATGTGCCAGGCATTTGCTGGTGATATAACAATAAAGAAGACACAGTCTTCACTCCTATGGGTTTGATATCTTACATAGGATAACACCAAGTGTGTAGACAATCATAACACAGTCTGGTAAAGAAGTATAGTACGTCTTGGGGTGAGATTAAATACAAGGTGCTATGAAAGCTTATAGAAAAGCCTTACAACTCAATCTTTGGAAAAGAGAAATTTTCCAGAGAAAGTAATATCTGAGCTAAGAACTGAAGGACATATGGGAATAGGAGCTGAAGAACAGAAGAAGAGGAGGAAAGAGAGGTACAAGGGAAAAATAAAAAAGCATTTCAATGGAAGGAATGTTTAAGATCCAAAGTTTAAAGAGAGCATGATGTGAGCCTAGACATTGGGGTGCAATGAAAAGACATAAGGTTGACAATGTTAAGTATTGAAGGAAATTCCCATCCTTTTTAGGATTTTGAACTTTACCCTAAAGGCAATGCAACAATCATTGTAGATCTTTAAAGCAAGGAACAGACAATATAAAAAATTATTCTGTCTGCATTTGGAAATAGGTCATAGCAGGAAAATACTTTCAGGAATATAGTTAAGAAGCTGTTGCAATGATCCTAGCAGGAATGATAGAGATTTAAAACAAATGGTTAAAGAGAAGATGACAAATTTCAGAGAGATTTAGAAAGTAGATTCTAACAAACTTGGTAATTATTTAAAGAGAAAGAGAGAATAAAAATGGTGCTTACAGTTTTTGTCAAGGCAACTAATGGATGGTGGAAATATTAATAGTTATATATATGATATGGAGCACAAGGGAGAAATTCAGTTTCTAGAAAGAGATTTGAAGGTCATCAACATATGTACTATAATTAAAACCCAAAGCATGCATGAAACCATCTGGTGTGTAGATGAAAAGAAGAGGTGGCATGAACATCACCATGAAGGAGATCAACATAAAAAGAATGAATTAAACAAGATAAATCTGCAAAACAAACCGAAATGAAATACCCAAAGACACATGAGGAAAACCTAGGGTCCATGGTGCCAAGGGAGTCAATAGAAACCATTGCCACCAATGTCAATATCATATAGTTTTGAGTAATTTGAACACTAAAGAGTATCTTCCTGGTTATTAATAGTTTATGCCTTGAAGATATTGTTCTCACAAAAATAAATTCAAAATGGATGAAAGACCAAGTGTGAGACAGGAATCCATCAAAATGCTAGAAGAAAGTATAACCTCTTTGGCCTTGGCTGCAGCAACTTTAGACACATCTCCAGAGACAAGGAAAACAAGAGCAAAAATGGACTATTGGGACTTCATCAAGATAAAATGCTTCTGCACAGCAAAGGACACAATCAACAAAACTAAAAGGCAACCTACAGAATGGGAGAAGATATACACATATTATATATTAGATAAAGGGCTAGTATTGAAATCTATAAAGAACTTATCAAACTCAGTACCCAAAAAACAAAAAATCCCAAAACCCCAAGATAAACAACAAATAAACAAACAAACAAACCCCAAAATCCAGTAAAGCAATGGACAGAAGACACGAACAGATATTTTTCCAAAGAAGACATAAGATAGCTAATGGCCACATGAAAAAATACTCAACATTTCTTGACATCAGGGACATACAAATCAAAATCACAATGAGATACCACCTCACACTTGTCATAATGGCTAAAATTAACAACTCAGAAAACAGCACATGTTGGCTAGGATGTGGAGAAAGGGGAATCCTCTTACACTATTGGTGGGAATGCAGACTGGTGCAGCCACTTTGGAAAACAGTATGGAGATGTCTCAAAAAGTTACACATAGAACTTCCCCACAACCCAGCAATTTCTCTACTAAGTATTTATCCAAAGGATACAATAATAGTGATTCTAATGGGCACATACATGCAATGTTCAAAGCAATGGTATCCACAATAGCCAAACTATGGAAAGAGCCCACATGTCCATTGACAGATTGTCATGCACACATGCACCACACACACACACACACCATGGAGTATTACCCAGCCATCAAAAAGAATGAGATCTTGCCATTTGCGATGACAGGGATGGAATAAGAGGATATTATTTTAAGTGAAATAAGTTAGAGAAAGATAAATACCATACAATTTCAATCATATGTGGAAGAAATACAAAGATTAACATAGGGGAAAGGAAGGAAAAATAAAGTAAGATAAAAACAAAGAGGGAAGCAAACCTTAAGAGACTCTTAACTATGGGAAACAAACAGGTTGCTGGAGGGGGATGTGAGTATGGGGAGTGGGCTAATTGGTGAATGGGCATTAAGGAGTGCACTTGATGTAATGAGCACTGGGTGTCAAGTGCAACTGATAAAATACTAAATTCTACCCCCAAAACTAATAATACACTAAAATTAACTAAATTGAATTTAATAAAAATTTAAAAATATATTCATATTTATTTCTACACATTTAATAGCTATGTAACACTGAATAAATAACTTTTCAAGCTTCAGATTTTCCTCACTTAAAAATTAAATAGTTTTAAATATCACTGGACTCATTAACACATTATAACTAATTGAACTAAGTAGCAAATAATCTGGTAGCTTTTGCTCTGTTATAAAAACTGCAAAAATAATAGTATGAAAATCCGTAAGGAAATAGCAAATTTGAACACCACTATAGGCCAAAGGAATCTAATAGACACATAAACAACATTTCATCCAACAATAACAGAGTACATATTCTTTTCAAGTGCACATGGAACATTCACTAAGATAGATTATATATTATATATTAGGCCACAAAACAAGTCATAACAAATTTAAAAAGATTGAAATATCAATTTTTTTTTCTTTTTTTTAGGGAAAGAGAGACAGAGTGGGGCTAGGGGTAGAGGGAGAGGGAGACAGAAAATCTTAGGTAGGCTCCATGCCCAGCACAAAGCCCAAGGCAGGGCTCAATCTCACAACCCAGAGATCATGACCTGAGCTGAAATCAAGAGTGGGATGGTTAACTGAATGAGCCTTCCAGGCACCCCAAATATTTTTGCTGATCACAATGAAATTGATAGCAGGAAGAAAATTGAAAAATTTATAAATATGTGGAAATTAAAGAACACAGTTCTCAACAACCAATGGTCAAAAAAATCAAAAGGTCAATCAAAAATATCTTGAGACAAATTAAAAGGGAAACACAATACAACAAAATTTAGGAGATGAAGCAAAAGCAGATCTAAGAGGGAAACTCACAAGAAAAATTCATACATTAAGAAGAAAAGAAAGGGGCACCTGGGTGGCTCAGTCAGTTAAGCATCCAACTGTTGATTTTGGCTCAGGTCATGACCTCAAGGTTCTGGATTGAGCTCTGGCTTGGGCTCCATGCTCAGCAGGGAGTCTGCTTAGGGATTCTTTCCCTTTCCCTCTGTCCCATCCCCCCATTCATGTGCACACCCAAATGTCCATCAACTAATGACTGGTTAAATAAGATATGGTGTACACACACACACAGACACACACACACACACACATACACAGATGAATATTACCTAGCCTTCAAAAAGAGTGAAACCTTGCCATTTGTAATGATGTGGATGGAGCCATAGAGTATCAGGCTAAGTGAAATAAGTCAGCCAAAGAAAGACAAATACCATATGATTTCACTCATATGTGGAATTTAAGAAGCAAAGAAGTTGAACATAGTGACTAAAAAAAGACAAGCAAACCATAAAACAGATTCTTAACTATGGAGAACAAACTGAGGGTTGCTGGAGGTGGGGATGAGTGAATGGGGGATGGGATTAAGGAGTACATTTGATGAGCACTGGGTGTTATACATAAGTGATGACTCACTAAATTCTATTCCTGATATTACACTATATGTTAACTTATGGGAATTTAAGTAAAAACTTGAAACTAGAAAAAATATAGAGCAAGAACCACAAAAGACTATGAACAGTGAAAGCCATCATAAGCGAAAGGAACAAAATTAAAGATGTCACTTTCCTAATTTCAAAATACACTGCAAAACTATATTTATAAAAATAGCATGCTACTGGCATAAAATCAGACATATAGATCAATGAAACAGATAGAAAGCCCAGAAATAAATCCACTCACTGTGGTCAATCAATCTTTGACAAAGGTGCCAAGGACACACAATGGGGAAAACACAATCTCTTCGATATATATTTTTGGGAAAACTGGTTTTCCACATGCAGAAGAATGAAATTGGACCCTTATCTCATTCTATACACATAAACCAACACAACAAAATAGAATGAGAGATTTAAATGTCAGACCTGAAACCATAAAATTATTAGAAGAAAACATAGGAAAACAAGCTTCTTGATATTGGTCTGGGTAATGGTATTTTGGATATGATCTCAAAATTATAAGCAACAAAGGCAAAAACAGACAATTAGGATAACATCAAACTAAAAAGTCTTATGCACAATAAAGGAAACAATCAACAAGGTGAAGAGACAATCTAAGAAATGCGAGAAAATATTTGTAAGCCATACACCTGATAAAGGGTTAATATCTGAAATGCATAAAGTACTCAAACAACTCACAGCAAGGAAACAAATAACCCAAATACTAATGGACAAGGGACATGAATAGACATTTCTGAAAAGAAGACATACAAATGGCCTAGAGATATATGAAAAGGTATGTAACATTGCTAAACAGTAGTAAATGATTTTGTAAATCAAAACCACAATGAGATATCACCTCACATCTGTTAATATGCCTATGATCAAAGTACAAGAGAGCAATTGCAGAAAAGGGAATCCTTATATATTATTGGTGGGAATGTAAATTGGTGCAGTTACTATGGAAAATAGTATGAAAATTCCTCAGAAAACTAAAACTATAACTCATGTATGATGTAGCAATCTTATGTCTGGTTATATACCCAAAAGAAATGAAATGGGGATCTCAAGAAGATATCTGTACTCTTATGTTCATTGCAACATTATTCACAGAAGCAAGATATGAAAACAACCCAAGTGTCCATCAGTGGATGAATGGATAAAGAAGATGTGATATATAGACACAATGGAAGATTAACCAGCCATGAAAAAGAAGGAAATCCTACCTTTTGTGAAATCATGGATGAACCTGAAGGACATTATGCTACGTGAAATAAGCCAGACAGAGAAAGAAAATACTGTATTATCTCACTTATTTATGTAAAGTAAAAAAAAATTGAACTCATAGAAGCAGAGTAAAATTATAGTTACCAGTGGATGGGGGGTAGGGAAAGAGGTCAGAGAAATGGAGAGATATTGGCCAAAGGGTACAAAAAATTGCAGTTATGTGGGATGAATAAGTCTAGAGATTAGTGTACAGGTAGGATGACTATTCTTAATAATGCTATATTAAACACTGGAAATATGGTAAGAGAGTAGAGTTTAGGTGAACTCGTCATAAAGAAAAATGGGAACTCTGTGAGGGAGATGATATGTTAATTTGTCTATAGTAATCATTTTACTATGCATGTATACATCAAATAATCATTTTGTACACCTTAAATATATACACTTTTTATTTGAAAAATACATAAATAAATGTAAAACTATCAAAAAATATTACTCTGATATTCACAACTTAGTTTGAATGCATCACAGAAATCAGATTTCTGAGTGTGTAAAAGGACAGATTCTTAGAGTCATTGTTGCGAAGTTATTCTTTTTTCAAAGATTTTATTTATTTATCAGAGAGAGAGCACGAGTGAGGGGGAGGGGTGCAGGGAGTGGGAGAAGGGGGCTCCCCTTTGAGCAGGGAGCCCCGTGCAGGGATTGACCCCAGGACCCTGAGATCATGACCTGAGCTGAAGGCTGGCACTTAACAGACTAAACCACCCAGGCGCCCCAATTTGTTTTATTTTTAAAGATTTGTGGTTTAGTTTTCTTATTCATTGTGAACTAATATTATTTAGGTAAAGGTTGAGGTTCACTTTTTTTCCACATTGATACCCAATTGTTCACATTTGTGGAAAAGGTTTATTGTTCCCCCACTGAAATGCGTTGGCAACTATGTTGAAACCCAACTGACCACGAGTTGACTTCTGGGTCTGTTTCTGGGCTCTGTTCTGTTCCACAGATCTGTATATCAATCCTTATGCCAATACCACATTTTCTTAATTACTGTAACTTACTTTTTAAATTTTTTGGAAAGATTTTATTTGTTTTTTGACAGAGAGAGACACAGAGAGAGAGGGAACACAGGCAGGGGGAGTGGGAGAGGGAAAATCAGGCTTCCCGCTGAGCAGGGAGCCAAAAGCAGGGCTGAATTCCAGAACCCTGGGATCATGACCTGAGCTGAAGGCAGACACTTAAGGAGTGAGCCCAGACGTCCCCAATTAATGTATCTTTATAGTGAATCATTACAGGAGACAGTGTAAGTTCTCCAATTTTCTTTTTAAAAACTGTTTTGGCTATTCTGGATACTCATCTTTTTCATATAAATTTTCTTTTTTTTTAATGTAAATTTTAGAATTGTCTTGTAAATTTCCTTAAGACAAGCCAAGTAAGATTAAAATATTGAAACTAGGCATCAACTTGTAGAGGATACTTCTTAGTTTTAAATAACAATGAGTTTAAAAAAATTCAAATCTTCGGGGGCACCTGGGTGGCTCAGTTGGTTAAGCCACTGCCTTCAGCTCAGGTCATGGTCCCGGAGATCCGGGATCGAGCCCCACATCGGGCTCCCTGCTCGGCGGGAAGCCTGCTTCTCCCTCTCTCACTCCCCCTGCTTGTGTTCCCTCTCTGACTGTGTTTCTCTCTGTCAAATAAATAAAATCTTTAAAAAAAAAAAAATTCAAATCTTCAATGAGAAATTGTCTGACTTGTGTTGTGGGTTTCCCTTTCTTTCATTCTCTCCCACTCAGTTCTCTTCTTTCCCCTTTATTTCTCAAAGCTAAAATGCTATTTTGATAGAAAAACTAAAACTCATTTGTTCAAAATTGGAAAAGGCCAATCGAAAGGCCTAAGTGTCATAAACAAGGTATTGCTCCTGCTTGGCGGCAGCAACTTGATTTCTAACTGATAAATTCTTATATAATGGTCACACAATAGACAAAAGTTTTCCTGTTGTGGCATTTATTGCTGGATCTTGTTGAAAATGCTCACTCCATGAGAATTCCATTTAATGAGATGCCATGAGAGGCATTTTAATCTGCAGTGCTAGGAAAAAAGTGCAGAGTATTTTCATTTTATTGACACTGAATTTTTAATTCATCATGTTTCCTTTAGGAAATTAAGAAACTTGTGGCTTAACTCCAGCATTTGTGTAAGAATTTAATCTTTTCAGTATATGAGCTTCATCCTTGCCTTCATCTTAAAATCCTACTTTTTCTTGCCCTGATTTTATTTTTCTATTTATCTTTCAGTCCATTGTATGCATATATTTTTGCAAAGTGTCCATTTCTAATGATACTGTGCGTACATATGTATATCATATATACATATATTATTAAATTCCATTTCTCCATTACAAATTAGTGGGATAATAGTTACGTTCATTTTGTAAATAATACTACAAAAGCCTAGACTTTGCCATATGCTTCTTATGAAGTAACCAGTTGCTAAAGAGGAACACATTTTTATTTCAGTAACAATAAATATTCAATAGAAATAGCCAGAGCTGAGTTTTTCAGTTTGAGAAACTCCTTCCGAAAAGGTGAAGACACTCAGCAGACCCCTGGTGGTTAAAGTATTGGCCCACTGTTCCATCTCTGCCTCCCACCTCTCCCTTCCTCTTGTGAGCTTTGAAATTGCTGCTCATCCCTGGGAAAAGCTTCTCTTCTGCAAACACTGTCTCTACCTGCCTCACTGTAGCCCCGCTGCTCCCTAGCAGCCCTGGGGAGTGGTGGACGGGATTCTTCCAAGTCTTACAGACTTCATTCTGGAAAGGCAGGATTGGAATCCTTTCTGCTCCTCATTACATCTCCCACATCCTTATCCACCAATCTCTTACAGAGAGCAATCCTCCTAATCCTCTTTCTTTGAGGCTACACCATTTGTCCTCTCTAAACTCTTTTCTTTGTCACTGTCATATCTATCCCTTGGCCACTCTCCTTTGTTCATCAAAAACTTTGACACCAGACTTACAGTCTTCTCTCTGCCTCAGGTCTTGTCACCATCACAGGTAGATTCAATATCTGCAGTGCACTGTTCTTTTTTTAACCTCTGGCTTCTCATTTCCTGACCCTCCTTATCTCTTATGGCCTTTTCTCCTCTACCTCAGCTATTTCTTTCCAGAGTCACACTCTGGATCTTTTAGTCAACCAAATTCTTGGTTTTCCAAATTTTTGACTTTGACATTGACTCTCACCACCACTTCTCATATTTCTGACTTGCTTCTTTGATTACATCCATCTTGACAACTCTCTGACCACTTTGAACCCTCCATCCAGCCAGTCCCCATTTCTGTATCTTTCCTTGTATATTTAGTTTTCTTCCCATTCAGCTTATTTTCCGTGGCCTATAATTTTAAAAACAGTTTTGTCAATGTCATGAACTGTTTTGTTTCCTTGTCTTACCTCTTCTTCTTTTTTTTGTCTAACCTCTTCTATCTGGCAAATCCCCTTCGGATGTGATCCTTTTATCTTTATCTGAACAAAAGAACAATTGTAGGGGGGAGAAATCGTAAGACAGGGTTTATCCGTACCACCAGAAACTTACCATCACCAGCTTCAACTGGGCTATCACAACGGCCCTGAAATCCTAGTGTGTTTCCATAGGTAATTTGCCTTCTTATTTGCTAGCTACTTCAGATTTTCTCTAACTTCCTAAATTCCTTAGACTTATTCCATATTCCCTTTCAGCCCAGTTGAAGTCAAAACAATTAACTCCCTGTTGCCTCCCCCAACTCTCAGCTCTCTTTCCCTATTCTTACCTGATGCATCTGAGGGGAGTCCTCAACTCTTGTCTTGACTAGTTTTCTGTCAATGCCCCAGAATCCTTCTTCTTTTGCCTTTCGAGGGCCTTACAGAATGAATTCTCCTTCCTCCACACTGAACCTTCTACCTCTCTGCTCTTTTTTTTTTTTTAAGATTTCATTTATTTGACAGAGAGAAACACAGCCAGAGAGGGAACACAAGCAGGGGGAGTGAGAGAGGGAAAAGCAGGCTTCCTGCCCAGCAGGGAGCCCGATGTGGGACTCGATCCCGGGCCTCCAGGATCATGACCTGAGCCGAAGGCATTCGCTTAACCAACTGAGCCACCCAGGCGCCCCTACCTCTCTGCTCTTAATGAGGTTTTCCCATCAGCATTTTAATTTGATTGAATCTTTCTTGGCTTAAAAAATACCTTTCCTTCAACTACGTGGCATATTTTAACATCAACATTTTCAGCATCATTAACAGTGTTCTTATCAGTAAAATCTATCAACTATTTTAAGGTTCAGCCTCATCAAGTTTACTTTTCCTGTATAGTGGAATCTCATTGCATTTGAAAATATTTTCAAGGGACCCTTGGGTGGCTCAGTTGGTTAAGTGTCTTCCTTTAACTCTGGTCATGAGCTCAAGGGTCAAGCCTGCATTGGGCCCCCTGCTCAGTGGGGAGCCTGCTTTTCCCTGCCCCTGTCCATTCTCTCTCTCTCAAATAAGTAAATAAAATATATATTTTCAAGATTTTCTAACACCCTATTGCCAGCAGGTGGCTCTGTCAAAAAGGGAAAAAAGATGTTGAGTTTATATATTCTTTATATATTATGAATGCTGACCCTTTGTCAGATACGTAATTGGCACATAATTCAATTAAAAATGAGCAGAAGACATGAACAGAGCTTTTCCAAAGAAGACATAGAGTTGGCTAACAGACATGTGAAAAGATACTCAAGATCATCAGGGAAATACAAATCAAAACCACTATGAGATTCCATCTCACACCTGTCAGAATGGCCAAAGTCAACGACACGGGAAACAACAGATATTGGCAAGGTAGGAGAGAAAATAGAATCCTCTTACACTATTGGTAGGGATGCAAACTGGTGTAGCTACTATGGAAAACAAGAAGTTAAAAGTAAAACACCCTAAGATCCTGCAATTACACTACAGATATTAACCCAAAGAATACAAAAATACTAATTCAAAGGAATATATTCATCTTGATGTTTGCAGCAGCATTATCTACAATAGCCAAATTATAGAACTAGCCCAAGTGTCTACTGATGAATGGATAAAGATGTTATCTGTATCCCTATATCTATAGCTTTATCTATAATGAAATATTACTCAGCCATCAAAAAGAATGAAATCTTGCCATCAGTGACATGGATGGAGCCAGATAGTATCAGGTTAAGCAAAATAAGTTAGAGAAAGACAAATAACATATGATTTCACTAATATGTAGAATTTTAGAAACAAATCACATGAGCAAAGTGGAAAAAAAAGAGAAGCAAACCAAGAAACAGACTCTTAACTATAGCGAAAAAACTGATGGTTGCCAGCTGGGAGGTGGGTGGGGGGTTGTGTGTTAAATAGGTGATGGGATGAAGGAGTGTGCTTATGATGAGCACCGGCTGATGTACGCAAGTGTTGAATCACTGTATTGTACACCTGAAGGTAATATTACACTGTATGTGAACTAACTAGAATTCAAACAAACACTTAAAAAAAAAGGAGAAAAGGAAACAAAAGGACAAACTGTAAGAGCACAAGCTAAGATTTGGGCCCAGGTTCCTACTTATTCTGGTTAAACCTTAATAGTTACCACCTGAAAGCTGTTTATTGTCCAGAGAAGAAGAGGATACACTTGAAGGAACAGATAAGTAAAACACTAAAACTTATCAACAGTTCTTTCAAGGAGATTTCACAAGATTTCAGACTTAAAACAAGAAGTGTTGTTTTTTTTTTTAATTTGTATTTTAGTTTATTTGTTTATTAATCTAGCCAAAAGGATAAGAGGGTAGGACATTAAAATGAACTGTTGTTTTACATTGATTTTCTGGGGCTAGGGCAGAAAGATTTTGACTATCACTCATATCCCAACAAATATATACATTAGAAAATATTAATAAAGCAAACATTTGTGCACACCACACATCCAAATAAATAGAACATTCTCCAGCACTTGATAGCTGTGTAAACAAATTTCTCTTTTTGCCCACAAATAATACTTGTCTGATTTTCATGTTTATGTTTTTTGTCATTTCCCTTCTTGTCACTATATTTTTGCTACATATATGTTACCCCTAAATACATATTGTTTAGTTTTAGTGTAAATGATACTATCTACATGCATTCTTCTGTCACCTATTTTATCATCAACATTTATATTTGTGAGGTTCATCCATTTTGAGATATGTATTCCATTGCAGAATATACCACAATGTATTATTGAGTTGTCACATTCAATTAATAAAGACCTTAGGCCAACTGAGTGCAACTAAAGGAAAGAAGAATATAAAATGGATATTGGAAAAAGAAGTTATAAGTTTGGGTCTTTGATCAGTTGCAGAAATGGGGAGTGTAGGATTCATATTTCATCTCACCTTACCATGTATATTGTTATGGTATATAACCAAGTACATTTTTTCTTCCTTTCTTCCTTCCCTCTGTTGCTTTATATGGAACAATTGGTAGTGGTTAATTTTACAAATTTGGCATGGTGTATCAGTATGTGATAGTGAATGAAACTAGTGGAGGAGATATGTCCAAAACTGCAAAAGGGTATGAGATTTACCCTGCTTGCAAGTTAACCTCATGGAGCTTCATGGATGCTCTCAACACTCGTGGGTAAGCAATGGACAGTTTACTGTCCTACCAATAGCAGTAGCTAGAAAATAAGCATTTGGTGTATATGCTTGTTCTCTGAGCCTCAATTTCTACAAGGAATTCCAAAGAGGACCAGATGACATTTGTACATGCAATGTATTGTATTCCAGGAAAGGAATCTGAATCTTTTATAATGAGCACAAAGCATGCCTTCGCTTTGCTCTAGAAGAGACATTATATGGATCTTCAAAGCTGTTCACTATTATAAACATTCTTGAAAAAATCCTGCACATTAGAGATTAGAGATATTGTGCTAAATTCTGACCCCCACCAGTGGCATATGATTTAGGCATTTAGGTATCCCTGAGGAAGTATTATTAAAATAAATGTAGATATCTATATTCACCAAGAGCCTCTTGTCCCCTTAAGACATCAAAACATTTTAATTTAATGATGTCATTGTTAAAAAAAAATGTGGTCCAGAATCACATGTTGCATTGGTTATTTTGTCTCTTTAGTCTCTTTTAATCTGACACTTTTTAATATTATGGCCAGTTATTTTATAGGAAATCCCATATAAAATGATTCCTCATGATTAAATTCAGTTATCTCTGGCAGGATTATGACAGAAGTGATGCAATGGTCTGAATGCAAGAGAAGTGAGGAACAAGAGAAGGGAAAGAGGTAAACATTCATTTTGTAAAATTTAATGGATAGAACATGTATTCCCTGAGACAAAGAATTCTAAGTAAACTTCCACTCTTAAAGTTTCTGAGATCTAGTTCTGACTTCTCCAGTTACTAACTAGGTGATCTTGGGCAAAGTATAGGATTTACATGGATATGCTTTGTAAAATAGCAACCTCTGAAGTTCTCAAAGACATTACAACAGTAACATGTATTGTAAATTCTTCCAGCCAATATTGAACATAACATTTTTATAGTTAAAAAAAGTCCCCATTAATGTCATAAATTATATAAAAACTCATTTCTAAAACCAGTAACAACTATAGCCAATATATATTACCTCCTTAGAAAATGTAGAATTGGAAATTTAATGTTTATTACTTTTTCCTGCATATACATGCATGAACAATAAGCTTCATATTTACCTTGTTGGTTTACTCAGAGAAGAAGAGCAGACGTAAAAACTAAATTCCTATGCCCAGGAACATAAAATAGGTGTTATCTTCTCTTCTTTCAAAAGAAAAGTAAGGAACTAAATACATGCAAAGTATAGGTAAAACACCATGGCTTTTTTTTTTTTTTTAAGATTTTATTTACTTATTTGACAGAGAGAAACACAGCCAGAGAGGGAACACAAGCAGAGGAACTGAAAGAGGGAGAAGCAGGCCTCCCACCAAGCAGGGAGCCCGATGTGGGACTCGATCCCGGGTCTCCGGGATCATGACCTGAACGGAAGGCAGTCGCTTAACCACTGAGCCACCCAGGCACCCCACACCATGATTCTTATAATGCTGTGAGTCAGTTTCAAGCATCTGTTCTATTGGCAACTGAAATATTTTAACCATATGAGAAGAGACTGAGCTAGGGTCTCTCCTAGGAATAGGGCTCTAGCTATAGTGATAAAAATACTAAGAGGGTCAGCTCTCATAACATCTCCTCTTGAGTAATGAATAAGGCAGTATTTAATTGTCTAGAAGTTCTACAAGGCTGAACTACTTTTAGAAACCAGTAGAAGTGAGCAACATGTATTTTTTAATGAGGTAGAGGAGAATGTTTTTACCTTCCGTGGAAAGATGTATTGTTGTGAGTAAAATTCTCAGTTCTTTTTTTTTTTTTAAGATTTTATTTATTTATTTGGCAGAGAGAGAGATCACAAGTAGGCAGAGAGGCAGGCAGAGAGAGAGGAGGAAGCAGGCTCCCTGTTGAGCAGAGAGCCTGATGCGGGCCTCGATCCTAGGACCCTGAGATCATGACCTGAGCGAAGGCAGAGGCTTTAACCCACTGAGCCACCCAGGCGCCCAAATTCTCAGTTCTTAAAAACAAACAACCAACCCAACACAACCTCATGCCCATCCCCCAAATGCATGGAAATCTTCTTGGGTGGAAATATCAAATCTGATGATACTGGCTCATAAAGACAGAAATTTGAGTTATCACCTAGTCTCTGTAACTCTCCATGCACTCATTGCTAGCAGATGGTAAAACACTTTATGTTCTTAGGAGATATCCAGGGAAGGAGACTCTATAACGTCTCTCAGGAATTTGTTCAGTTCTTTACAACCTTTGCTGTCAGGAAACGAGTCTTCATATTTAACCTAAATCCCACAAGCCAAAGTTTAGACCTGTTTCCTTTGGTTCAGTCCTCAGTGGAGATGAAGAACAGCTGGTCACCATCTGCATAATATTTCTTTATAAATGAGAAGGCTGAGTTCATCCCACAGGCTCCTCTTCTACTGGATAATGATCCCATTCATTTAATCTGTCCTCATATCACCTATTTGCAGACTCTTCATCCTTTAAATTCATCCCTGTGAATTCTTTTTCGTGTCATTCATAAATTGTGTACAAGACACTGTAATATTTGTACCAGAGTTGAGAATAATTTCTTTTTTTCCTTTATAATTGTGTCCATAAGATCTTGGTGTTATATCCACTTTTAAACAATATTATGTGTTTCAAAATATGTCATTATCTATGTTCTCCATGACTACCATCTTTTTAGCTAAACCACACATTCTTGAGTTCAATTACTGTACTTTTTCTTCTGTATTTGGATCACTTTAGGAACATGAATCTTTAAGACAAATTCCATTTTTTCTTACTTAGGAAAATTATCCTACTGTAGTGGCAAATATCTTATTCTAATTTGAAATTAACCTGATTTTAATTTAAATGCTCTACATTCCATTAACGTGATCATTAAATAAAACATGAAAAAAAAAACTACATTCGACATAAATTCTATAAAACATTTGGCTTTCAGGTTAATGTTGCCTTTGAGAACCACTTTTTCCCCCAAGAAAAATATTTCCATTGACAGTAACATTCGTTAGGCAATCTTTTGGGAAGACACACATATTTATGTTGTTTGGGTGTTGATCTGCATTGCTGCTGTGCTGAGTTTGTTCCTCAAGTACCATTTTCTTTGCTTTCGGCAGACAGACCAGAAATTGCTCACTGTGAGCTTGTGCCATTTGGCTTTAGTGTATACTGGCCTTTTCTGCAGCATTGTTTCATTGAAGTGTATCTCACGGCTATTGTATGCCATCCAACTGTGGCCACAACCTCTCTCCAATAAGACTTTTACCGTAATCACAAAAAGCAGTATGTGCAGAAAACTCGTGTAGAGTCCAACTAAAAATTCTCTTGGTTTTGGGGTCATGAGTTCAAGCCCCACCTTCAGTGTAGAGATTACTTAAAAAAAATAAAAATTAAATTAAAAAAAATTAAGGAGAAACTAACTAAAAGAAGGGGCTGTTTTCCTGGGGTCATGATTTCTGTTTCTAGAGTGATCCTATTCAAGTCAAGATAAAGTGTACCTATTCTAACCAGTTCTGTCACTCTGGTCTGCAAAAAAGTTAGACTGGTTCCAGGGGATATTTTTCACAAAGCCATGCTCTTTATTATTTTGTTGTTCCTTAAGTGTTTGCCAATAGATTTTCTAATGATTAAATATAGTTATTTGGAGGAAGGGGTTGTTGAACTTTTAAGTCTGTAATTTCTAAGGGGCATTTGGAAGGAGGAGGCATTAAACTCTTAACTTTATTATTTCTAAAGAGTCCCTTTCAGTTTTAAAAAGAAAGGTGCTCCATTGGCTCTTACTGACAGAATTTACAAGTAACAAATAAATACTAAAGACTGACATTAAAAACCTAAGGCAGGGGAACCTGGGTGGCTCATTCAGTTAAGCATCTGACTCTTGATTTTGAGTCAGTCATGACTTAAGGGGTATGGGATTGAGCCCCCACATCAGGCTCCATGTTCAGGACAGAGTCTGTTTGAGATCCTCTTTATTTATCCCTCTCCTTTTGCCCCTCCCCCCTACACTTGCTCTCTCTCAAATAAATAAATAAATAAATAAAAACTGAGGCAGTAAGTCAATCCTTAATTTTTGGCCTTAAAAAATATGTATAACCACAGAGTATGAAACTTTCCAGGGTAGTTCTCCATTCTTCTCCCAAAACAGACTTACAGATAATGTTCTATTTTAAGTTGACCATGAATTAGGTAATAGTTCCTCATTGGTCTGAGTTGCAAAATAATCGGTATCTTTTAGTGTTCATTCAGAACTATGTTTCATAAAATAACTTGAAAGTTTCCAAATTTAGGGGCACCTGGGTGGCTCAGTTGGTTGGGCATCTGACTCTGGATCTCTTGATCATGGCTCAGGTCTTGATCACAGGGTTGTGAGTTCAAGCCCCACTTTAGGCTCCATGCTGGGCATGGAACATACTTCAAAAAAAAAAGTTTCCAAATTTAACACTGTTGAATTTTTAAAACTTGAAACAATAATTTGAAGTTAAAACATTTTCATTTACACATGTCTCATTTGAATTTATAGTTCCCTTATGAAATTGGAAATCATTCACATCAATAGTTTTTTTTTTTGGTTTTTTTTTTTTTAAAGATTTTATTTATTTGACAGAGAGAAACACAGCCAGAGAGGGAACACAAGCAGGGGGAGTGAGAGAGGGAGAAGCAGGCTTCCCGCCGAGCAGGGAGCCCGATGTGGGACTCAATCCTGGGTCTCCGGGATCATGCCCTGCCAAAGGCAATCGCTTAACCAACTGAGCCACCCAGGTGCCCCAATATCAATGGCTTTTAAAACTATTTTCTTGTATAAGTCCTAGAGGATTTTTCATTTATTTATTCAGCAAATATTTTTGAGTACGTTCTATAGACAGGTGCTATTCCATGTTCTTGGGATATATCAGTAAACAAAATAAACCAAGTTCTTGCCTTTGGGAACTTACAGTCTTGAAACAGATAATAAGCAGAATAACTAAATTAAATGGTATTATAGAAGGTGATATATGCCATGGAAAAATGAAAAAGTAAAAGAGGAGAAGGGAGGGGCACCTGGGTGACTCAGTCGGTTGAGTGACTAACTCTTGATTTTGGCTCAGGCCATGATCTCAGGGGTATGAGATTGAGCCCCAGGTTGGGCTCCATTCTTAGTGAGGAGTCTCCTTCGGATTCTCTCTCTCCTTCCCCCTCTGCCCCCACTCCCGGTTTGCGCTCTCTCTCTCTCTCTTTCAAAATAAAGAAATAGATCTTTAAAAAAAGGAAAAAGAAAAAGTAGATGAGGAAAAGGGAGGTCAGGAATTAAAATATAGGAGGAAAAGACTAGGAAGCTTGCAGCATTAATAAGATTTAGGCCAAGACTTAAAAGAGGGGAGAAGTTGTCAAAGTGGGGGAACAGCATTCCAAAGGGAACAGCCTATGCAAGGCCCTATAAGGGAGGCTTGCCAGGCATGTTCGAGGGTGCCAATGTTTCTGGAGAATGGTAAGGGATGGATGTGTGTTCATAGTAGAAGAGGAATTCATTGCCCTTCAGAGAGGTCCCCCTCTTCTGAGGGGACCTGGCAAACACTGTTAGGACTTTGGTTTTAACTCTGAGTATAAAGGAGAGAGGCACTGGATGGTTTTAAGCTGAGGAATAAGATGATCTGAAATAAATTTTCTGAAGGTCATTTGGAGTTGTTTTGTTAAAAATAGACTATACATAGGGTAGAAGTAGGGAGACCTCCAAGGAGATTATTGAATAATTGAAGTAAGAAATGATGGTGTCTTGGAATAGGCTAGTGAGAATAGGTCTAGTTATGGACTTTTTTGAAGATGAACCAAGACCTAAAGTTTTCTAGATGTTCTAAATGTGCAACATGAGAGAAAGAAAGGAGAAAGGATAACTCAGGGCTTTTGATGTAAAAAAAATATATATTTATATAATACATATTAAAAAATAAGATATATATATGAAACATAACATCTATAGATAAGCCTGAAGTTCAGGGCAATGGACTGTGATGAGAAAATATATTTGAGAGTCAACATGGGCAATGTTATTTAAGGGGTGGAATGAGATCACAAAGAGAATGAATGTTGAGAACAGTAGAGGATCAAGGACTGACCCATGTGGTAGACCAACATTTTGAGGTTGGGTAAAGAGGAAGAAAGAGAGACCTGTGATGTAGGAGGAACACCAAGAATGAAAATTTTTAGGCTAGAGGGAGTGTGGGGGATGAGCAAACTGGGTGAAGGGGAGTAGGAGATAGAGGCTTCCAGTTATGGAATGATAAGTCACAGGGATAAAAATCACAGCATGATACTATAATAGTGTTGTATGGTGGTGAATGGTAGCTATACTTGTGAGCACAGCCTAAGGTACAGAGAGGTTGAATCACTATGTGGTACTCCTGAAAGTAATGTAACAGTGTGTGTCAACTACACTTAGATAAAATTTGGTTTTTTTTTAAACTATAGAACACAATAAAAAGAAAAAAAGTTTGAAAGAAAAAAAATAATTACATTTTTAGAAAAAAAGGAATGGAAATTTTTACATAAAAATTTACATCAAGGAGTAAAGATTAATCAATTATATTAAATCCTACTGATTGATTGAGTAAGCTGAAGCAGGATTGATCATTGGATTTGGTAACTGTGAAAGTCACTAATGAATCTTACAGAAAACTTCTGGAGTAATGATAGGTGAAAACCTAATTTTGTAGCAATTAATGGACTAAGAAGAGAATGGGGGAAGAAGAATCAGAGAAAGCAGGTATAGACAATTATTTTGAGAAGTTTCTTTAGAAATGAGAGGGGAAAAAGAATGGTAGTATTCAGTGTGGTTAAAAGACGGCACTTTATTTTCTTATCTATTTAAAGTAGTCTCCACACTGGGCTTAAACTCACAACCTTGAGATCAAGATCTCAGATGAGATAGAGAGTTGGACGCTTAACGGACTGAGTCACCCAGGCATCCTAACAGGGTATTTTAAGATAAGAAAAATAATAGCATATTTGGATACTGACATGAAATATTTGGTAGAGAGTGAAAAGTTGAGAACATAGGGAAGAGTGGAATTATTCTCAATTCTTGAGTAGGGAGAGTTAAGATGGGATCTGTGCCCAAGTTGAAAGAAATTGGCTTTCTACCTAAGCATGATAGTTAACAATTCTGGCAAGTGGGAAAGCAGAGTACATGGTTACATTTTTGGCGAGTGGACACCAGTGGGGATGGGAGACTGTGGAGTCATCACAGTTCTTGGAAATGACAAGTGTATTCCACAATCCTAGAAGTTAATGGTGGAGGGAGGGTGGAGTATAAGATCACTAGAGAAGAGTAAAAAAAAAAAACAACCACGACTGAATTTGCTGACTGGATGATACAAGGTACTTGAGTATGCATTACTGATGCTCTCTGCTTCGCTCTCATTGCACTCTTACTCAGATGAAAGGTATTTTTGTTGCCTATAATTAGGGGAGAGAAAAGAATTGACCATTAAACCAAAAGAGTAATCACCTTTGCTCTGCCTACTCTACAATATATCTAAATTAAGAATATTCCAACATGGGCCAAAAGGTTCCATTTCTAGCACCGTGCACAGAAGTGTATATAAGACAGGGAAAGAGAGAAAGTTCTATTGTGGATTTATGATGGCTTGTTTAAATGAGGCTTTACTGACAGCAAATATTTTGAGTTTTTCCTAAATATGGCACTCTCAGAGATTTTCACACCCTGGCACAAAGCACATAGTAAAATTGGGATGGCTGGACTGTTCATCTCACTTTTATATAGTGAAAAGAAAGGAGGAAGAGGAAAATTGCCATGAGTCCTTGAGGCAGATCAGTTTTAAGGAAAAATGCATATGAAAGTTCAGATTAAGGAAATTGATTCCTTTAAAACTTTCCATGTTGACATCCCTCATGAAAAGTCTTTGTGTGTCCTAGTTTGCAGACTACTGATAGAGATAGTTGGAAATTAAAACAACCTGGTTCCTTAATAGTCTGAAAAAGAATTTATTACAGTCAACATATTCAAGATGAATATTTAGTTCAATTAAAGCAGAGGTGAAATAAAACAAAAGCAGTTTGGAGCTCTCCATAAAGGAAGGGGCACTCTTTTTCTAAAGGAAAAACTGTAT
The DNA here is from genome assembly GCA_004023965.1 of Spilogale gracilis. NCBI lineage: Eukaryota > Metazoa > Chordata > Mammalia > Carnivora > Mephitidae > Spilogale > Spilogale gracilis. The sequence goes on from PITA01000248.1 coordinate 201,956, forward strand.
TGTCCTTTAGAGAACATTTCTATCTGATGTCCATTCTTGACCTTCTGTAACACTGTAGAGCACTTGACTGGCTGGGACAGTTGTCAATAAACCCATCCACCAGAACAGGACAGACCCAACGAAGCCCATCCCAACAACAGTGGTTGAAAACACAGATTTAGTCTTGCAGGAAAGGGTGTGTCCAGGGATTTCAATAGTCTTCAAATACAGTTCAAATGAACACCAACCCAGCACTTGGATATCCTAAGGGGTTGATGGAGCCTATGAGAGAGATTAAAGCAAGGCTAGTTAGAATCTGGGTCGTATAGATAATTGCCATTAGGGAAGAAGCTTATCCATGGGTACCTGAGCCTCCAGGCAATAAAACCAACAATTTGTCACTTGACTGCAAACCTACCTCTGTAGCTAGTATCAAGGTGTGTTTTTCTATAAAAGAAAAGGATGACAGCTCTCGTTGATAAATGGGGATCCTCTAGTGGGGACTATTGGCTTCAGTTAAAACAGAAATTTCTGAACATCCCAGAACATCTCTGCTCTCAGCCAGACCAGCTCCTCTGGTTATGTTCTGGTAATTGACCTAATGCACATTGCACTTGAAAGTAACTGGTGGGGAACAGAGAGTGGAAGAGTCACCATGAGTTTAGTGGCTCTTTGACATTTTATGACTTTAAAGTGCATCTGCCTAAATCTGGAAATTATTAATGTGCATATTTACAAGACATTTTATTTATTCTGAATAAAGTTAGTGTTTAATGTGCTTGGAGATTTCTCATAGTTTCAAAACTAACTCCTATGGTCACATGTGCTAGAGATCAAAAGGCATTGTGCTAAACCAGTTCCTTCCCATCTTCTTATATTGTCTTGCTTCAAGGAAGCCACATTCCCCAATGGTCTATCCTGAAACATATCATCTATAGTCAGGATTCTAAAACTGGTGTTCCTGGGAGAATTACATGGAAACCATCTCTACATGTCCTGAAATGAAGTCATGAGGCAAGGCCTCCCTATAAACTTGATCTGAACTTCCCATTTCAGAAAAAAGGACAACATGAAATCTATGAAAACATAATTCAATGAAATGTTTAAGGATCTGTGCATTAGAAAGTTTTGTCAAGAGTTCCAAAGAAAATTATAAAGATTACTCTGACACTGAAAGTACTCTCAAAAATCAGAAGATAAATTGGTTCGAATGGAACGATATATAAAAAGAGATATTTCTTCAGTTAAAACTATAGTCTCATAAAGATGTTTTCCTTTATAGAAAGGAGTAAAGGTTATAAATAAAACATGCTGGAGAAAAGTGATTACCAGCTTTTTCTCGTCTTAAATCAAAGCCCCACCAGAGAGCTATAAGTTTTTTGTGTGTGATTTCCCAAGCATCGGTAAGAATGTTTGTGATTAAAAAATTCATTTCCAAATACTATTCTGTATTTGTTTTGCCATATGTTTGAAACTCAGTTTCTAACGATCTCCTTGGATACACCAGTGTGCTTGTAACAGTGCTTCTTTCCAAAGAAATATTGGAGAAATATTAGGAAAATAATAGTAAATGAAACAAATACATGTGTGGTTTTCAAATGTAGGCAGAGTTCATACAGACTGAAGTGTTTAGTTTATTCTCCCTTCCCTAAAACCTTCAGAAGAATTTTAACTGTAAAATTAAATGGAGGACATCGGATCATGTGCATTAGCTTTAAGACCTGGGTGGCAGTCCACAAAGTACTTAAGCTTAATTTACAAATAGCGCTTACACAGGAAGACCTGCTCTAGAGTGCTGAGCATGGAGATTCTCACCTCCTTCCAGCTACGCATCCTGAAGCCTCTTTTACTCCTCTCCCTTCATCCCTGCTCCTGTCCTTCCATTAGCCCAGATTCCTTTTTTTTTTTTTTTAGCTTTATTTATTTATTTGAAAGAGAGAGAGTTGGGGGAGATTCCCCTATCAAGCACAGAACCCCATGTTGGGCTCTATTCCACGAACCTGGGATCACCACCTAATTGGAAATCAAGAGTCAGATAACTAAATGAGCCTCCCTGACGCTCCCAGCCCAGATTCTTGATAGCTATCCTCCCAGTACTCCACCAACGCGGTCTGTGGCAAGAGATAGGGGAGGGCCCAGCGAGAAAGGCAGCTCTTCTTATCTCCCTCTTTATTCCTCTAGTGGGCTTAGGTCAGGTGCAGGCTGTTCGGGACTAGTCTAAGATTTCCTGCCTCATCCAAAGTCCTTGTCCTATCCTCCTGTGTAACTTCCACACTAACTTCAATGGTGAAATGCTTAAACAGCATTCCTTTCTGGGAAAAAAAAAAAGTTTGAGGAACATTTTGAATTTGAATTTGCCTTTGAAATAGAGCTGCTCATACTTCGGTCCATTATGAACAGTGCCTAGAAGATCCACATTATCATCACTAACGTTGTCTTGTATTTCCGTACAGAGTGAAAGTAAGTAAAAGAAAAGAAATAAGAGGGAGAAAAGGAAGTCTTCTATGAAACAAAACAAAACAAAGTAAAAACGAGGGTGAGGCATGATTATTAAGATTAAGGAGTTGTAGATGCGTTAAAATAATCTCTTCAGATAAAATAAGGAATGGTTAAGTTCATGTGGAGATTATTTCCTCCCTCTCTCCCTTCCTTGCCTTAACAGTTATTTCTACAGCTCTATTATATACTAGGCACTGTGCTCTATTAGAGGTTTACAATGTTAAAAGAGAAAGAATCATCCTGCATTGGTCAAGACAAAAATTTCAATAGCTCAACACAAGAATGATTTATTTTCGCTTGTATCAAAGGCTGACTAGGTGCTCTAACTGTGCTGATTCAGAGCTCCTGGTCTCCTCGGAATCCACTGCTGGAGCAGACTCATAGGCAAGGACAGTGAAGGAGCAAAAGATGGCCCAGGACGCCTTGTGCCCAGGCCTGGAAGAGGTCTACTGTTCCAACAGTCAGAATCCAGGTGTGTGCTCCTATAGCAATTGCAAGGGAGGCTGAGAGAAGTAATCTCCCCATATGAGCTGGAAGAGGAAACGACCTTGCCAGGGACTAACTAGTCTCTGCCATCTAGCCCCAAGTAATTTGCAATGATACAACCACAGGACAATGCAAGGAACGGTTTGTGGCACCTAATATTGTTTTCTGTAACTATTTGTTGGATGAAAAAGTGACTTCAGAGAGGAACCAGAGGACAGAGTGTGAGATAGGTGAGATGAAAATAATGGGAATAGTGTAAAAATCTGGATGGGTTTTCAGTGTTTTTTAATGGGGACCTTCTTAGAAATTTGGGTCCAACAATTCTTCCTTGTCTTGACTCCTCTGCATCATAGAGCATTAGCTCCAGGGTGCTGTGATAGTTACACTTACATTGCACTTACTAGGTGCCAAGCATTGTTAATGAATGCTTTCTAGGCATGTAACTCGTGTAATCTTCACAACCATCTTATGAGATAAACATTAAGTTTGCTATAATAATGAGAAAACTGAGGCAGAGAAGTTAAGTAACTTGGCAGTCACTCTTCCGTCATTACGAAATGAAAACACTCCCCTACGTTTCCAAATGCTGAATATGGCTAGAGCACTAATTTGGCTGACAACAACTAAATGTAATTCCACTGTCATCTGACTTCCATTACTGTAGCCGAATAGTCAGTTGATCTGTATTTTAAGCTGATCTGGCCACTATTGGAGATCTTGCCTGTGATATTTTGAAATTTCACTACAGTGTGTTTCTTTTTATATATTCGTCACTGGACTCATTCGTCTTCTGAATCCCGAGGATTAATATCTTGTTTCATTTCTGGACAATTTTCAGCCAATCTCTTTTTAAATTTCCTCCACTATTCTCTGTGTTTTCTCTATGTGGAACTTCCATTAAAGGTATATAAAGATTTCTCCCTCTATCTTCTGTGTTCCTCATCTTTTTCTTTCGTATCCTTGTGTCTCTGGTTTACATTTTTTCAAATATTTTATTTTTACATAATCTCTACATCCAACAGGGGGCTTGAGCTACAACTCTGAGATCAAGAGTCCCAGGCTGTGCCCATAGCCTGCCAGGGGCCACTTGAATTTACATTTTTGTAATTTCTTTAGTGTTACTATCTTCCAGTTTACTAATTATCTTTTCAGCCATTTCCAGTCTGCTTTGGAGCCAATGTATTCGGTTTCTAATGTCAATATTATATTTTTCATTTTTTGAAATTCATCTTGGTACTTTTTACACATTTGCTTATTCAACTTTGATAGTCATTTGTTCTTTCATCATACTTTCAATGAGTTCTTTTATATCTTCAAACATAGTTATTTCAAATTCTCCTTTGTTAGCAATTCTAATAACTGCCATTCTTAAAATGTGAATGCAGTAGTTTGATTTCTGTTGACTCTCTCTTGTTTCCATGCATATTTACTAATTTTTTTATTGTGAGCTGATTTTCCTTGGGACTTTATCTGTGAGATTTCTTTGACAACTAACTTTAATTAGCTAAACAACACACAACCTGGAATTGCTGTAAAGTGAATTTTTTAAAAAGATTTTATTTATTTATTTGACAGACAGAGAGAGAGAGCACAAGCAGGCAGAGACAGGCAGAGAGAGAGAGAGAGAGGAGGAAGCAGGCTCCCCACTGAGCAGAGAGCCCGATGCAGGCCTCAATCCCAGGACCCTGAGATCATGACCTGAACCGTAGGCAGAGGCTTTAACCCACTGAGCCACCCAAGTGCCCTAAAGTGAATTTTTGATCTGTTTTTTGGGGGGCGGGGGTACAACGTGTGAATACAGACTTGAGGTTAAGAATTATTAACATTTTCTTTCTTTCTTTTTTTCAATCTTCTCAGAATGTAGCAGGTATCTCTATGGGAGGATGGTTGATTTTTTGCTACTTCACTTAATAAGGATATTGTTCGTTAAGTGTCCAGTCTTTACGGCCCGGATCTCAGGTCTACACATCTGCCCTGGTCAGGTCTCCGCATTTGTGAGTGGTCCATTAAAACCCAATGCCTTCTTGTTGTTTGTGGTCTCTGAAGATTCCTTAATTCCTGTGCCAGCATTAATTAGCAACCCTTTTTGAAAAGTATTTTGCAACATATTGTCCTACAAGGAAGGATTTCTCTGAATGTTAGACTGCGATATTTCCAGAAAAAAAGTTGGGATAGGGCATCTTCTCAGGCACCAGACCTTAAAGTCTTTACATACTGTACCTTATTTGACTGCTTATGTGAACTGATGGATTATATACGTTAGACAGGCATAAATGGAAAATCTATGAAAAGATCCATGAGAAAGAAGAGTAAATACCAAATATTAAAATGCAAGCACAGGCAGACAAAAAGAAATTACACAACTGACTTTCTCTTCTTCTTTTTTAGCAACTATGTTTGGAGGTAAAAGATAAATGATAATCTAATTGGATACAAGACAAGGAGGTGGTCTAATAAAATTAGCCAATCAAGAAGGCCCTTTGAGACATGAATTTAAACCATGATAATTAGAAATAAGCTCCATGCTGAGATATAATTATTATATTTTAAGATATTTGATAATTATAGTAATAATCTTGCATAATTTCATATGGAGGAAATACATATTTGCATGCTTAATTTTTTTTTTTTTTTACTGTTTAGGCACAGCTAGTGGTTAAAAAAAAAAAAAAAAACCTTAGAGACCAATGCATAATCAACTGCCTTTTTGTATACAATAAAGAGCTGCTGAAGTTTTTGAGCTAAAGAATAACAAGATTACACTGCTATTTAGAAAAATTAATCTAATTGTAAAATCCTGGATGAATCTGCAGAAGCAAGACTGGAGGCAGGAAGACTGGTTTCTAATGATCTAACTCAGTGTGCAGGAGAGCTTCCTCTTTCCGTGTCCCCAAATAGAGCTTGGTGACAATTTCTATCAAACCTGAAAAATCGATTGGCAGTTAAGTTAGAATCAGCCTCTGTTCCCATATGCCAGGGAGGCGGCTTCCTTAACTGTGCTTTTAAAGTCATGACCCCACATAAATTATATAAAAATAAATTTACTGTGTTTCACGATCGTGACTAAAAACAGTTGATGGACTCTTCAAAGAGATCGGCCTGATGAACTGAATATTAATTGCATTTTCAGGTTACCGTAGCTTTAGCCAGCGTCCTGCCGTCCAGACTAAGAGAACGAATGCAGAAAATGTAGTAAATTTTTGTTTTTTTTCTGTATGTTTCATATTCATTGGCAACATTTCCTATTCTTCTTTCTTTTGAGGAGATTCAAAGAGATGAGGACAAGCTTCCCATGTTTGTCTTTATAGCACTACAGTGAGGTCTATAACTCCGGGGTTAACATGTCAGCGTGGGGATAACACGACAGCGTTAGACCCTCTTGCACATGTTTCCCACCCAGAGCAGCCGCGAGCCCTGCAGGTTGCGCTGCCCTGACGGCCGCAGTGGTCAGAGACCGAGTGCGTTGCCAAGGATCCCTGTCTTTTCTGTGGAACGAAAGCTATAACTGACAGAAGAGTTAGAGCAATAGGAGAAAAGAAAGATACGAAAAGGAAAAGCCTCTAGAATTGATTTTTTTTTTTTTAAGATAAAAGATAAAGGAGCCAGTGAAAGAGGGTTTGCCTTGACTAGGCCCGTTCAAAAGGGCCACAACGGGGCTGGTCACATTCTTGGTTAGTCATTAAGGATGTTGGAAGCCTAGAAATGAGCAAAAGCACAGCCAAGGAAATCAAAAGGATAATCTACTTTCCTGTGCGTGCACACACACGGTAATGTGTCTCAATCAATTAAATCCACCCAAACATGTAGATACAAGGCATAAAGGCTACATGTTTGTTCTATAAAAGAGAGAAGTTATGATGTAAAACCTCCTGGATTAGCCAGACAATTAATGGTAAAAACAAAAGGAAACTTCCAAGGATCTAGTAATGGCCCTTACTTTGGAAACAAAACTGAGTACTCTGTATTTTTTTTAAAGGTTTTATTTATTCATTTGACAGAGAGAAACACAGCTATAGAGGGAACACAAGCAGGGGGAGTGAGTGAGGGAGAAGCAGCTTCACACCAAGCAGGGAGCCCGATCCGGGGCTCGATTCTGGGATTGCAGGATAAGGGCCTGAGCAGAAGGCAGACACCCAATCACCGAGACACCCAGGCGCCCCCTGAGTACTGTATCTTAATGTATTAGCTAAGTATAGCAATACAATTGTACTCTCTTAATTTTACTCGTGAAGCGTTTTGCCCTCTGATTGTTCCAGGGGTGGGTTTTCTTTAAGAGAACTGGAATCGAATATTTTAATCCTTATTTCCTTCTAGCATGTGGGTGGAAACCATGTCTTACTTATATTTTTATCTCTAAAATCTAGCACAGTGCCTGACACATTGATTTTTCCTTTCATGAATTGCTACTTTCTCCATACAAATATTTCTCTCAGCCAAAATAATTATTCAATAGATATATTTCACTAGTCAGTTCTTTATAAAAAATTAAATATCTTTGTCAAGGGTCTTTCTTGTTAAACAGGTGCTTTGAGTTCGTGTGTATATATGTGTAGACTAGAACCTAGGTACATTCTGGCAATTCATATGTGTAAAAGGAGGAGGTCTGGGGTGCTTATTCAACCAAAACAATAATGATCTTCTGGAAAAAAACCCCGTAGGAATACTTGAAAAAAGGAATATAACAAAAGTCAACATTAATATACATTGGTAGTGGAAAAGCATTTTATAATCCTGGACTCCAGTTTTTCTTTTCTCTTTTCTTTATTACAATACTCACCTAGATTACTTTTACATGGAAGCATAACAATTGCACAGGGAATACTTTAAAAATATGCTTGTCATATCTTTTATTCTGTTGTTTTTCCGCAAATGCTGATTTCCATGTGACAAAGTCATTTTAGCTATCTTATTGACTGCTAGTCACAACTGACAAGGAAACCAAGACCCAGTCATATCAGGAACATTCTTCTGCCCTCTGGCATACATGTTTTACACTTTTTACTAACTAAAGTAAGCATCATAAAGGCCAAAAACAAAACAAAACAAAAACAGTCAAAAGTCACATATGAGCATAGGGTACAAAAGCACTGTGCAAAGCCAAGAGCAGAAATCTCTCAGGATGAGCCTGTATTACAGTTTAGAGATGAAGAGCTCCACTTTTAAAGACAGGCTACCTGGGTTCAAATCCTGACTCTTTCACTTCTTAGCTGTGTGAATGTGCACAAGTTCTGAGCCTCATTTTCCTTACTTATCAAATAGGGATAATAATAATAATACCCCATATTGGTGTTGTGAGGATTAAATAAATTAATTTATATGGTGTGCTCATAAAATGCCTGATGCCAGTAAGTTATGTCAACTATGAGGATTATTAAGAGGAAATACAAAATAATGACTTAATCAGATCATAACTGTGTCTGCTATATTTCAAAACAAAAAGCCAAACATGGTGCTCTGAAGAATTAGACTATTCTGAAGAATTTATTCTATCTAATCAGAGATCATTATTTGGTAACTGAAGGAAAGAGTAAGGTCACCATCAACTGTGGCATTCTGCAATGTGCCACTAATTACGTGTCATAAGACTCTGGAGATAAGATAAGCATCACTGACCAAGAATTGAAACATTACTTTTGCAACAAGCCCTTTGCTCTTAGCCAGCTGAGCCACCCAGGCACCCCAAGCCCTTTGAACTTAGTAGGCTAGGAATCACTCTGTATATAATCAGAATTTAACACACATTTAAGTTAATAAAACATATCTACAATAAACTGGAATTACAATAAATTGTTTATAACAGAAAATTGTTCAAATAAAAACAAAATCACCGCAAATTTTTAGTAATGTATACCTAGACTTGTTGCAGAATAGCCTCTCTATCATGAAAAGATATATCCTGAAAACAATGTCCTGAGTCTATGACAAATATAAAGTTTTCCATTAAAAATACACATCCAAAAAAAAAAAATCACACAGCCATTTGGCTTAAGGATCCTACTTAAGATACCTGACAGTAATCTCCCAGGTCATACGACCATCAACTCTGTATGGAGCATTGATCCCAATGGACTCAAACTGAACCTTCTTTGAGCTATGTACATACCTTGGCCTAAAGACAGATATTGAACCATTAACCAGTTTTCCATAGAAATATGTTTTGCAATATTTGGACATCAGATAAAATAGTCCAACATACTTCAATTAAAAGCAATCATATAATATCTCTGGAGGAATGACTGATTGGCAAACAGAAATACAAGTATTGAATGCTAGAAAAGCAACAGGCATTTTCTTGGAGCTAGGGATATGACTTTTGATTCAAAACTGAGCTGGATTTGGACAGTGTGTTTGTCTGTTTGTTTGTTTGTTTAAACATGAGCTCAGTAAGGACATGAGCTGTATTTTGTGTATCCAATATAAATGTTATCCTTCAAAACCAAGCCAAATACAACCAGAAAGATTTTGGCAGGAACTGAAGAACCACTGGTATGGTAGTCACTCAAGGCTTTAAACCAAATAACATATAATGAAAGTTCAAATTTCAATCCAAAAAAATATTTTCAAGTTTGGCTTTATTCAGACCTAACCATTTTTTAAAAAATATTTTTTAGGGGTGCCTGGTGGCTGAGTCGGTTAAGCGGCCAGCTCTTGATTTTGGCTCAGGTCATGATCTTAAGATCCTGGGATCCACCCTGCCTTGGGCTCCATACTCAGGGTGGAAAAGGGGTTTCTGCTGGAGGTTACTGTCTCTTTCTCCCTCTGCCCCAATCCCCACTCGTGTGTGTGTGTGTGTGTGTGTGTTTTCTCTAAAATAAATAAATCTTAAAAAATATTTTTATTGTGTTAAAATATATGCAACTTAAAATACATGATTTTAGCCATTTTTTAAAAGCTATTTTTTAATTCATTTGAGAGAGAGGGAGAGTGAGGGAGGCAGGAGCAAGCAGGAGGGTCATTGGAAGAAGCAGAAGCAGACTCCTCTCTGAGCAAGGATCCCATCACAGGGCTGGATCCGAGAATCCAGAGATCATGATCTGACACAAGCCAAAGGCAGACACCTAACTGAGCCACCCTGGTGCCCTCCATTTCAGTCATTTTTTTTTAAGTATGCAAAAATATTTATCTTTTTTTTTTTAGTTTTTGTTTTTACTTTAAATTTATTTTATTTTTTCAGTGTTCCAAGATTCAATGCCCATGCCCCACACCCAGTGCTCCATGCAATAGGTGCACTCAGTACCCACCACCAGGCTCTCCCATTCCCCCACCCCCTCCCCTCCAAGACCCTCAGTTTGTTTCTGTGTCCAAAGTCTCTCATGTTTCATTTCTGTTCCTGAAATACCTTACTTCCCATTTCCTTTCCTTCTTCTACTGTCTTCTATATTACCCCTTATGCACCACAAGTAAGTGAAACCATGTGATACTTGACTTTTTCTACTTGGTTTATTTCACTCAGCATAATCTCTTCCAGTCCAGTCCATGTTGCTACAAAAGTTGGATATTCATCCTTTCTGATGGAGGCATAGTATTCCATTGTATATATGTACCACATCTTCTTTATCCATTCATCTGTTGAAGGGCACCTTGACTCTTTCCACAGTTTGGCAGTTGAGGCCATTGCTGCTATGAACATTGGGGTACATATGGCCCTTCTTTTCACTACATCTGTATCTTTGGGGTAAATGCCCAGTAATGCAATTGCAGGGTCATAGGGTAGTTCTATTTTTAATTTTTTAAGGAATCTCCACACTGTCTTCCAAAGCGGCTGCACCAGCTTGCATTTCCACCAACAGTGTAAGAGAGTTCCCCTTTCTCTGCAGCCTCTCCAACACTTGTTGTTTCCCGACTTGTTAATTTTGGCCATTCTGACTGGTGTGAGGTGGTATCTCAGTGAGGTTTTGATTTGAATTTCCCTGCTAGCTAGTGACGCTGAACATTTTTTCATGTATTTCTTAGCCGTTTGTATATCTTCTATGGAGAAGTGCCTCTTCATGTCTCTTGCCCATTTTTTGATATGTTCATCTTCTTTTTGGATGTTGAGTTTGAGTAGTTCTTTATAGATCTTGGATATCAGCCCTTTGTCTGTAGTGTCATTTGCACATATCCTCTCCCATTCTGTGGGTTGCCTCTTTGTTTTGTTGACTGTTTCCTTTGCTGTACAGAAGCTTTTTATTTTGATGAAGTCCCAGAAGTTCGTTTTCTTTCGCTTTTGTCTCCTTTGCCTTTGGAGATGTGTCTTGAAAGAAGTTGTTGTGGCCGATGTCAAAGAGGTTACTGCCTATGTTCTCTTCCAGGATTTTGATGGATTCCTGCCTCACATTGAGGTCTTTCATCCATTTCCACTTTGCTTTTGTGTATGGTGTAAGAGAATGGTCTGGTTTCATTCTTCTATATGTAGCTGTCCAATTTCCCAGCACCATTTATTGAAGAGACTGTCTTTTTTCCACTGGATATTTTTTCCTGCTTTGTTGAAGATGATTTGCCCATAGATTTGTGGGTCCATATCTGGACTTTCAACTCTGTTCCATTGGTCTATTTCTCTGTTTTTGTGCCAATACCATGCTGTCTTGGTGATCACAGCTTTGTGATAAAGCCCATTTCAGTCATTTTTAAGCACACAGCTCAGTGGTATAAGTACTAGCATTGTTGTGCAGCCATCATCACCATTTCCAGAAATTTTTCATCATTGCAACAGACGTGTAGTTTTAGAATATATACAGGTTTGGTTTTTAAAACATTGATTCCCTAAACGTGTCTTATTGAAGAAACTTTTGGTGACTTCCTAGTTCCTTAAAAGAATGTGAATTTGAGGAAGCAGCTCTTTCTGCCCAGGGTTCCTGTCCCCGTACTTTTAATAAAATCACCCTTTAAAGCGCGCGCACACACACACACACACACACACACACACAAGAATGTGAATTTGAGCTTATCATATGAGTTTGGTTTGTTCAAATGCATGCTTTGCTTTTTCAGTGTTTTAATTCTCTGCTTGGGAGCACTAGAAAATAAACCTACTGGGCAAGAAATTACCTTGGATTATATTTTCATCCCAGGTAAAGTAGTATGAAAATTCAATCATAGTTATGACATTTACACACATGAATGATCAGTATTCCACTTTAGGAAATAATTTTTGGATCTGCTATCATGGTTGTTCTATTTTTAAAAAAATATTTTATTTATTTATTTGACAGAGGGAGACACAGCGAGAGAGGGAACACAAGCAGGGGGAGTGGGAGAGGGAGAAGCAGGCTTCCCGCTGAGAAGGCAGCCCTATGTGGGGCTTGTTCTTAACAACTGAGACACCCAGGTGCCCGGTGGTTTTACTTTTTAAAAGCACATCTGGGGGCACCTGGGTGGCTCAGTTGGTTAAGCAACTGCCTTTGGCTCAGGTCATGATCCTGGAGACCCAGGATGGAGCCCCACATTGGGCTCCCTGCTTGGCGGGAAGCCTGCTTCTCCCTCTCTCACTCCCCCTGCTTGTGTTCCCTCTCTGGCTACGTTTCTCTCTGTCAAATAAATAAAATCTTAAAAAAAAAAAAAAGCACATCTGAAATGATTGAAAAAAAGAGAACACCAATAATATGATGCCAAGTATTCAGTCTCCATTTCTCTATTCAAGATGGAAAAACCCTATCTTTCATTTCAAGATGACCACTGTTCCCTAAATATTACAGATAGGATAGAATTAATAGAGGTAATAATTTATGATTTCTTGGGTTTAGAGAAATGCTTCATGCCTTGAGTTTCTTTATAATCTTATTGACTGGGCTGTAGAGGTGATTCTCAATCTAATTTAGGAGCTGGCTCACAGAGATTGAGAATCCTTAGATGACATGAATTGTAACAGCTACAGAGCTCAAGAACATCAAGAAAATGACATTCCAGGTCATTGTTACTTCCCAGAAACTCAACTGTGTAACTCTTGAGGGGAAGGATCTTGTCAATCACGTTCACCCCTACACCACTGATTTCTGGAATAGTGCCAAGCATAGAGAAAATACTCAAAAAATATTTCTAGAATTTAAGAATAACCCCTATCCCTCTATACAATACATACACACATATCCTTGTTTCTACCAGCATGAAGGTATAAATGAGATCACATTAACATTAGTTACTCAAATTTAACATGCTCAAGGTTTTATTTCCCTGACTGATGGTGATTAGCCTTCCTATCTCCAAACCTCCTGCAGTTTTTTGTAGACATCTCCCCAGTGTGTCTCAGTGGTGTGTAAGAACAAGTCAGCTCATTTTCTGCTGACGTAGCTTCTTTGTGCTGCTGCTTGTGGCCCATAGCAACTTGAGGGAGCATCTCCTCATTCTTACTGCTGTGGCTAAGCAGTAGGAGGATGTGAGCATGATGCTGCCTTAGACAAAAGTGCTGGTCCTGATGTTCCTGTGGCTAAAAAATTAGCAAATGATATAGTGTATATTTCAGTGTTCTGGGAACTGGAGCCCTGCTGCGTCCCACAAAGAAATAGGGAGGGGGTGCTTGGGTGGCTCAGTCAGTTAACTTCTGCCTTCTGCTCAGGTCATGATCTCAGCCTCCTGGGATGGAGATTCCACTGGGCTCTCCCTCTCCCTCTGCCACTTCTGTTCTCTCTCTCTCTCTGTCAAATAAATAAATAAAATCTTTAAAAAAAAAAAGAAAGAAATAGGGAGACTTCTTCCTTCATCTTAACTCAGTATTACACTTTGTACACAGGAAATCACATAGCCAAGTCTGAAGTCAAATGGTAGAAAAGAACCATGGCTACTGTGAATCCACAATAAGTATGGTAAAAGATAATTCTATAGCATGTCTATAACACGTAACACATATAAAGGGAACCTGAAAATCAACAAGAAGAAAAGATGAAAAGCCCAACAGAAAAAAATGCAGGAAATTTACGAAGAATAAATATAAATGACAAAGAAACATAGGATGCTCACCTTATGTTCATCCTTATCTATAATCAAAGACATGCTAATTTAAAGCACTGTGACATATTTTTTACTCATGAGATTGGAAAAGAATAAAATAATATCATTAAGTCATATTAGCTAAGGAATAAATTTGTGCAGATTTTCTGGATGTCAGTTTGGCAATGGGCTTTATCGTTTAAAAAGCACATAACAAATTACTCAGCAATTCTCTTTCCAGAAATTTATCTTAAACAAAACAAAACAAAAATTGTGCCAAGATGTAGGTACAAAATATTTAGTATAGGTAAAAGAAAAAATGGCAAACAAATTGACGAAAGCTCTTTGTTTTTTTTTCCTCTGTTTTTTGTTCTTTGATTGATTGATTGATTCAGTTACTTATTTGACAGAGAGAGAGCCAGAGAGCACAAGTGGGGGAAAGAGCAGAGGGAGAAGTAGAAGCAGACTCCCTGCTGAGCAGGGAGCCCCATGCGAGGGCTCAATCCCAGGACCCTGGGAACATGGCCTGAACTGAAGGCAGATGCTTAAGCGACTGAACCACCCAAGTGTCCCTGTTCTCTTGATTTTGCCTAACTATCATTATATACATGGCACAGCTAGATGAATCACTTCATCTGAAGCACACAGTCACAAGTTTCACACAGTGACAGTCATGGGAGGCTCAATTTACCAGGAAAGCAACACATTTACTGTCACCAAAATGATGATTTTTTTTTTGCTCTAAAAAATGTGCTTTTACTGTGAAACATTGAAAAAATATCTCTACAGGAAGGAGAAAATGAGATAGAAAAAGAAAGATAAGGCATAGAAAACTGAAAAGTGAACAATTATCAGGCAATTCCTTATAACATGCTTTCTGGGTTTCATGGGGGCCTCACTAAAAGGTTGGCTTTTTTAGCATTTTACATATATTGTGAACCTTAGCACCTAACACACTTCGTCAGGAATCTGTTTAGCAGATATGAAATGAATGGAAGGAAAAGATGTGCAGCATAATTAATAGGATTTTTAAGCGGTTTTGAGTCAAGAGTGACCCTGGGGTGTTCAGCCCAGGCCCTTTATCCTGAGAGTCTTCCCGGTAGGGGGCGGAGCAGCAGCTTCCCAGTTGGTACGAGCAAACAGGCTGTCGAGGCTAGAACATAGTCAGGGATTGCACTTCTCTTCTTAACATTCCCTGAGTTACACAGAGCGGCACTGCTGCCCCTCTTGTATTTGCATATTTTTAAAAAAATTTTTTTAAAGATTTTATTTATTTGACAGAGAGAAATACAGCCAGAGAGGGAACACAAGCAGGGGGAGTGAGAGAGGGAGAAGCAGGCTTCCCGCCAAGCAGGAAGCCCGATGTGGGGCTCGATCCCGCGTCTCCAGGATCACGACCTAAGCAGAAGGCAGTCGCTTAACCAACTGAGCCACCCAGGCGCCCCTCTTATATTTGCATATTAACTTCACAAAGCATTTTGATGTGAAGACTTTTTCCCCCTCTTTACTGTTACTCTTGCTATACTTTTCATCTTACTTAACCAGCTAAAAACTGCTGTGTGTGGCAGGTGGACACAAGACCAAGTGTAAGATCTTTCCTTCCAGATCTTTCCACAAATCCATGTTTCCACCCTTCCTACCCAATTCTTCACCCTACCCCTCAGCTTGACTCTCCTACGTGATGGCTCTGCCCAACATTCATATAGAAAAAACAGAAACCGGGGCGCCTGGGTGGCTCAGTCCTTGAGCGTCTGCCTTCAGCTCAGGTCGTGATCTTCGAGTCCCGGGATCGAGCCCCGCATCGGGCTCCCTGCTCCCTGGGAAACCTGCTTCTCCCTCTCTCACTACCCCTGCGTGTGTTTCCTCTCTGGCTGTGTTTCTCTCTGTCAAATAAATAAAATCTTAAAAAAAAAAAAAAAAGAAGATGAAGAAGAAGAAACAGAAACCAAAATCAATGTGTGAAAATGCAAATTCCTATTTGGACCACCTGGCAAAGAACAAAAAGCTGGTAAAAATTTTAAAAAGATATATTAAGCTAATATGTAAATGGGTAGAAATCATATGAAGTACTTTAATCCCAACTATTAGCCAGAACACAACTTTGATCAGGGGACAATGAGTCCAGGACACATTAGGCACAGAGATAAGCTCAGAGGAAATGACTAATGAAAAAAACGATAAGAAGTACTTGGTAAGATTGACTCACATTGTTCAGTTTAATATGTATTTCTAAATTTAATTTTGCATATTTACAGCTTTAGAAACAAAAAAATTTGAAAGTATTTATACTGGCCTTTGGATCTCAAGCTGAGCACTCTAGTTTAACAATGAAGTGATTAGAGAAGTTCTAAGCTTGTAGGGAATATTCCACGACACTTCTTTCCTTACCCTGAACAATCTTCCCTCTGTGCCAAGGGGTTATAATCCAAAACTTTGTGAAGACTTTTGGGGTGGTTGTAAAAGTATAACTTGTAATCAACAGGACTGAGTACTGCAACCTAATAGCTGTATGACCTTAGATAAACTTAATCACTATTAACCGTAATTTTCTCATGGGTACAGCAGGTCTAATTATATCTGCATTGCAGATGTGCCGAGTGCATTAAACAGCTCCACAGCTATCATTATCATGAAATAAGCATACCAAATATCTGAACTAAATTCACTTTTCTCACTTTATTTAAATTTTTATGGAAATTATTTTCCAAAACTATACATCTGTAAGAAAATTATTCAATAAATAAAACACTAAATTTTATATCCCACACCCTACATGGTCTCTGTTTCCCTAAGATTCTCCCCACTCCTTTTCAAGACTGAGGCATAAGGGATGTCTGGGTGGCTCAATCCGTTAAGCATCTGCCTTTGGCTCAGGTCAAATTCCAGGGCCCTGGGACTGAGTCCCACATCGGAGTCCTTACTCTGCAGGGAGCCTGCTTCTCCTTCTGCCTCCTGCTCTCTCTGCTTGTGTGTGCTCTCTCAAATAAATAAAACCTTTAAAAAAAAACACACACAACTGAGGGCCAGGGTTTAAGAAGAAGTAGGACTACCAAAGTCTAATGCTTTATCTGCTGACTTTTAGATAATCCCTTTGTTTTCAGTCCTGAATCTCAAGTCCACTTTTATGGGTCTTGGAGCCCTGGTCTCCTGGGTTCCTCAGGGTTATTGAGATGGCATTTCCTTAGTGTGTGTCCTCCTCCCCACCGTTAGAGAAACTTGGGTCATAAATTTGACTCTATGGGTTTGATCAAGTCCTCCATTTGACTCCTGCCTGCCAAATGCTTTTTGAAGTGTGTCCTATACTTGTAACTTCTCCCCTTTCTCTTTGTCCTTGCTGACTAAACCTTGTAGTACTTTTCTTGTCCTTTCCAGGGGGCTTGGCATAGTAACGTGTGTTGTTAACATGTCGTGCTTAATGAGCTGATTTGGAAACAATAAGTTGGGAAATTTAAACAATAGGATATAAAACAAGATATGAATAATAAAAAGAGAAAGCAATTTTTTAAAACTTCAGGTAAAGGATATATAAGAACCGCAACTTTTCAGTTTCTGGAGATCAATCCATCCATTTAATTTGAGCACTTCCATCCTCTAACTCTGAAGATAATGCAGGAAGATGAACACTTTTTTTTTAAGCACATTTTTTTTCAGGAATTTTGCTATCCTTACTCTTCAAATTTGTAAACAGGGTTTAATAAACAGGATCCAAAGAATGAGAACTAAAACTAAACACTCAACTGGCTTAAGTTCAAACTTCACTTTTGGAATTTCAAAGGGTGTTAGAAGATGTCTTTTACTTTGATAAAAAAATGCCTTTGATTTTTTTTCTGAAAAGAATGGAATACTTTGCATTTGCTAAAACTGAAAAAATGAGCCACGGATAGCAGTTTAATGTGGGTGGTTAACATGCGTCAGAACAGCGTTTTCTTGAGCTGTGTAGCTGAAGAGGTCTTGCTGTGGTCCAGAGTAGACTCATCTCTCCTCGGCTGTCTTAAACCAGAAACAAGTAGAAATTCACAGCTGGTGTATGACTACCACTGCAGCCAAAGAAATAAAACAAAAACCAAAGATCTGATTTTTTTTTTTAGAGGTATTATTTATTTATTTGAGAGAGGGAAAGGGAGCATGGAGGGAGGCGGGGCAGAGGGAGAGGGAGAAACAGACTCCTGTCGAGCAGGGAGAACAATATGGGGCTGGATCCCAGGACCCTGAGATCAAACCTGAGCCAAAGGCAGACATTTAGCTGACTGAGCCACCCAGTCATGCCCCAAGATTTGATTTTCAACACTTACAAAAGCAGTAGCATTTTAACATGAAGTTTAAGTCGATATAACATACAATTTCATATAAATTTCTATTTATTTGCAGAAAAGAAAGCCTGTCTTTCCAAATTAGGCCTGACAAGAATGTCTACAATGAGTTAGTCTCTGTTAAGCTAAGATTTCTTCCTTAGTCTGGTTTATTTTGGAAATTTTATTAGGTTACTCAGTATATCATGAATCCCTAAAAAAACCAAAATATAAATTTATCAGAATATGCATTTGCCAAATAAGAAATACATTTGCCAAACATTAGCAAATCTTGTTTTGGGTTTTAAATCAAGTTATAGAGAACTAGGTCATTTTAACAAAAAGCATAATCAATAAAGGGATAGATCTCAATGGAAAAGGTAATACTTGTGCCTGCCTATTGAAGCATCTTTTATCTTAGTGGCAGAAACCTGAAAAATGTCTTACTTAGCTTTTCTTTTCAAGTATTTTTACTAGACACCAAAAAGCACGCATCATGAGAACAAATCTCTATAGGAGACATCTTACAGTGCTGGGACCAACGTTCATTCCATGTTGTTTGCATGAGTGTTAATTGAATGAAAATGTCAAGGTTATTACTCCTTTATTGGTGTATTTTTCACTTCTTGATTTAACAGAAGTGTTTAATTGAGGCAGGTTGCTCTCTTTGAAAGAACATAGCACTTTGAGAGGAAATCAAAAGGATTTTGAGGAAGGAAAGGAATAGCCAAATAGTCAAAACACCCTAGGCAGCAATTGTACAAAGATGCTGTGATCAAGCACTATTGTATCTGACATTTGTTCCAGAAGTCACAGGGACTGAATTCATAGTTAGGAATCAATTCCTTTCAGAATCATGTTTATACATATTTCAGTTGGCATCTACAGATGACAAGTTAACTATGTATATAAAATCCTCCAAACCCCAGATGGATACTGATAATTCTGGGTCTTTTCCCCAGCCTAAGGTGGTTCATTCCTAATTGAGGCCTGTGGCTTTCCATGAGCTATTGAAACTGCTACCTCATCAAAATGTCCACAGTGTCAGAAAACATACCATCCCCAGCCTTCGTGGATTAGGCCCCAGCATTTTGTAAACAGCTGATATTTTCTCTTCATACAGCTTAGGCTCTTGAAGAACCCAAGTTCTCATATAGCAAAATTGTAACTTGGAGGCCAGAAACATATGTTTTAGCATAAGTTTGTTTATTGTTTTCTGGACCTTTCAGTTAACTTTGCTATAGATAAAAACTACTTCTCCTTTGCTTATAAAAACTGTTTTTTTAAAAAACATATTCTTATATAAGTCTGTGTTCTGAGGTTTGAAGCTTCATCTAATTTCTGTAGTCATCGCCTGGAATTTTCCTTCCATCAGAACCCTGTTTCCCTTACAGACACAGATGTTAGTTCTACTAGCAGAAGCAAGCTTTCTTGATTTCCTTTGGTCTAAGCAATTTCCTCTCTGCCTTACAGGCCAATGTGAAAGAATTCTGCCAGAAATCTTCCTCGTTTGATATGAAGGCATGCAAAATCAATTTCTAGAATAAAAGGGTGAAAAAACCAGCTTAGGAGAAAGAATTTATCAGAAATTTACTTGATATGTAGAGTCAGGCTAAAGAACGTTGAATAATCATAAAAGATGATGTCAGAAAATGATATAAGCCTGATAGACTGAGACATACATGCATATAATTTCATATTTATGAGGCAATCTAATATAGTGATTAATAGTAAAGAGTATGAAGTTATACTATCTGGCTCATATGTTAGACCTTCTACTGGCTGGCTTTGAGACCTTGGCAAATTAAAACACTGAGTGAGGGCCAGATACATGGTAGGTACAGATCTCAGAGTTTGCTATTATTAATCCCCTATAGAGTCGTAGAAATTTCCTGACATGTTCTTATTCTCTAAAATTTCCTTTAATTAGGAGAGCACTTGCTGTGATGAGCACTGATATATGGAGGGGTTGAATTACTATACTGTACATCTGAAACTGATATTACCCTGGATATCAACTGGAATTTAAATGAAAACTTAAAAAAGAAAAACACCAAAATCTCCTTTTTTTCTAGATATCACGAGGAAAACACACCTTTTTAGTTGAGAAACAACCAATGTTGGAGAAGACGTGGGAAGAGGGGAACCCTCTTACAGGGTTGGTGGGAATGCAAGTTGGTGCAGCCAATCTGGAAAACAGTGTGGAGATTCCTCAAGAAATTAAAAATAGATCTACCCTATGACCCTGGGTATTTACCTCAAAGATACAGATGTAATGAAAAGAAGGGTCATATGCCCCCCAATGTTCATAGCAGCAATGTCCACAATAGCCAAAGCGTGGAAAGAGCCAAGCTGCAACAGATGAATGGATAAAAAAGATATGGTCCATATACACAATGGAATATTACTTAGCCATCAGAAAGGATGAATACCCAACTTTTGCATCAACATGGATGGGACTGGAGGAGATTATGCTGACAGAAATAAGTGAAACAGAGAACGTCAGTTATCATGACTTTCATGGTTTCACTTACTCGTAGAACAAACATAAGGAATAGCATGGAGGACATTAGGAGGAGGAAGGGAAAAATTAAAGGGGGAAATTGGAGGGAGAGAGGAACCATGAGATACTATGGAGTCTGGAAAACAAACTGAGGGTTTCAGAGGTGAAGGGTGTAGGGGGATGGGTTAGCTCGGTGATGGGTATTAAGGAGGGCATGTATTGCATGGAGCACTGGGTGTTATATGCAAACAATGAATCATGGAACACTCCTGTCAAAAACTAATGATGTACTGTATGGTGACTAACATAACATAATAAAAAAATAATAATAAATAATATCTTTAAAACACGTAAAAAATCCAAATATGCAAATTATTTTAATATATATATTTTAGTTGCCTACTTCTTGACAAATTCTAGGAAAATGATTTAATCTTATCAAAAAATTCTCTCTAAATTATACTTTTGTCTGCATTACTTTAGTACCTGTAAATAGGGACTGCATTCTGTGACCTGGGATTATCAGAGAGGGTCATCTTCTGATCTGCGTATCTTCTCTTTGTTGCCAGATGTGAGGACAAAGAAAGCCCTTGTAACTTTCAGTCCAGGGACTCTATGTCCCTTTGATCTTAGTTTTCATGTAAGAAAATTTTCAGGGGGAAATTATATCATTGAATAATAGAGTGGAAAGAGACTGTAGAGGTCACTAGGCCAATTATTTTCTAAGAACTGTTTTCTGTTTGGGTTTTTTTTTTAAGATTTTATTTATTCATCTGACAGAGAGAAACACAGCTAGGGAGAGAACACAAGCAGGGGGAGTAAGAGAGGGAGAAGCTGGCTTCCTGATGAGGAGGAAGCCTGATGCAGGGTTCCATCCCAGGACCCCAGGGATCATGACCCAAGCTGAAGGCAGATGCTTAATGACTGAGCCACCCAGGAGTCTCAGAACTGGGGTTTTGAGAGGAGATGTCATACTTTTGGGTAACAGGACAGGGAAAAGGCAGAAAAAGATATAAGGCATGGCTTCCTCCCATAGTGTTATGTCGTAATGATAGAGAGGGAACAGGAATGGACTCTGGAAAAATCTTAAAAAGCCAAGTCAGTTTACTCTGTTGTAAGGCTTATTTTCCCCCATTCTTGACAGAAAAATAAACATGGAAACTCATGAATAAAATTAAAATATTTGAAGAATTTTGCATGTAGAAATGCTTTCATGACATGCCCTAGGCAGTTACCTAACCACACTCAAGGAGAGGCACAGCATTCATGATGTTATTTTAGGGGCATTAAATGAGACAATACATGCCAAGCCCTTTGCTTAATGCCTGGCTCACAGGAAGCAGTTAAAAAAATATTAGCTATTTATATGACTATTATTTACTTACCTCTGGGAATCCTCTTTCAGGGAAAAGGTTAGGTAGAAAAATATTTACTGACTATCTTGAAGATAATTATTGTGATTCTTCACAGTATCTGAAAAGTCAGGTAAGAATAGTGTTATCCCTATTGAAATCTGGGAAACATAGAAACTAAAGATTTTTTTTTAAAAGATTTTATTTATTTATTTGACAGAGAAACACAGCGAGAGAGGGAATACAAGGAGGGGGAGTGAGAAGGGAGAAGCAGGCTTCCCGTGAGCAAGAGCCCGATGTGGGGCTCGATCCTGGGTCTCCAGGATCATGACCTGAACCGAAGGCAGTCGCTTAACCAACTAAGCCCCCCAGGCGCCCCAGAAACTAAAGATTTGCAAGCATATTCTGATTACCCAAATAGGTTAGAAGCAGAAAGAGAAGCATATTCTTCACTTCTTGACGGATCCATCCCAGGTTTAAATACTTTAGTTTCTGATGTTTTTAGTTTCTCAAATAACTGTGAAAAGGAAATCAGGAAGCTGAGTAAAGGAAGTTCTGTGGGCTTCTCCTGGAGACTTCCTTCTTTTTCCATCAACAGACCAGCTGGAAAAGTAGAAAAAAGTACACTTCCCTTTTACCAAAATAAAAAAAATAAAGAGGAACTGATATGTGGGTTATTTTTTAAGTATTATTTTTATTTTTCCATTATTTATTTATAAGATTTTATTGATCTATTTGAGAGAGAGAGTGCACAGAGGGAGAGTGAGAAACAGACTCCCCAATGAGCAGGGAGCCTGACATGGGTTCAATCGCAGGACCCTGAGATCATGACCTGAGCTGAAGGAGGACATTTTACCAATGGAGCCACCCAGGTGCCCCAATTTTTCCATCATTAAAGAAATATGTAATGACGACTGATACTTATCAAGTAGTGACTACATGTCGAGCAATATACTGAATGATTTAAATACATTAACTTGTTTGATCCTTTCAACTGAGAAGTCAGAATGATTTTTATCATTACCATTTCACAGATGAGGAAACCAATGTCTGTGGAGGGTGTTGGTCTGCTGAGAGAGTTCCAGAGCTCAAAGCGGTAGTGATGTGATTCCAATTTCAGGTAAGCAGTCAGTCCAGGCTAGAAATCTTCATCAGGACCCCAAAGGACCATGTCACTGCATTGGTTGGAATGTTGGGAAATAAGAAAAACAAGAACTAATTGGGACTCTGAGTCAATGTTGTATCTTGAACAGCAGTTAAGAACTCGCTGATTAAATACCACCAGGCTAAGAGTGTACAATTCCAAAGCCGCCAGAGAAAAATGAAGGTATGTTCAATTAAATATCAGAGTCCTTCAAATGCTGTGGAGACATGATCATATAGATTGCCACTTTTATTCATAGTTCTTTCTCACATAGTCCAATCTGGTGCTCAGGTTCTATGTGAAGGACAAGAGCCTGCAGAAAAGAGCGCTAGCCAGGAAAGACTTGACATGATCCCTGCGGGGTGCTCACCCAGGTCTCCCCCTTTACCTTCCTCACATTCAGGCAGATCAGGCATTTCTTCCAGAGAGAATGAAGCAGGGTAAAAAGTAAAAGTTGGTTGGCAACTGCTTCCCTTTCTAGCTTTTAGCTCCAAGGCCTCACCACAGAGAGGGCAGGGACTCTCCGGCAGACACCAGCGAAGGGAAACTGTCCTCCTCCAGACGGTCGGCTGACAGTGTTGATCAGCCCTCACTAACACGCATCACTGACATGTAGGCATGGAGGTGATGTGCGTGTCCTTTTAAGCACACCTGTACACATTCACTGAATGCTCTCAAAACCTTATAAGGTTGTTGTTATTAATATTGTTAAGAATGCTCCATGGGGGGCGGCCACCTGGGTGGCTCAGTCGGCTTCTGCCTTTGGCTAGGGTCATGGTCTCGGGGTCCTGGGATCGGACCAAGATGGGACCCCCTGCTCAGGGGGGAATCTGCTCCTCCCTTTTCTCTCCACCCTCTCTCTCTCACTATCTCTCTCTCTCTCTCTCTCAAATAAATAAAACCTTAAAAGAGAGAGAGAAAAGAATGTTCCTTGAGGCCAAGAATATTTTTCTGGTTTTGTTTGCTACTTTACCTTTATTATCCAGAACAGTATCTGGCAAAGCTTAGGTGCTCGCTAAATATTTATTGTAGAATAAATTCCCACCTACAGGTGGAGGAACTGAGGCACAAAGAAGTTAATAACCTGCCCGAAGTCCCACAGCTGATTGTAGACTGGGAGAATTTAAAAGCATCCCCATCTGGGTAGGGGAAGGAAGAAGCAAGAGGAGGGGAAATGTGTGGTTCCTGAGAGCAGAAGGGCCTGGAACCATACTGTGTTGCCAGGGAGGTGGCAAGACCACTTGGAAGAAATGATTGTGTTGGGTGGTGTGCAGCTGGAACATTAGGGAGCATTATAAGTGACAAGACTGCCACACTTGGGCAAGAGGGTGGCAGGATGAGAACACCACAGAGGCAGCAGGGAGCAGTCCACGCAAGGACAGTGGGTCACGTCCAGGACAGCTAGTGCTGATCGATGATGGGGAATCGAAGGGTCACTCCTCCCCTAATCGATGATTACTTGCTTTGTCTTCCTCCCACCAAGAAAAATGGGTTGTAAAGCAGAGCATTTTTATAGAAAATGGGATAAGTGCTATTTCTTGCATATTTTATTATTTTTTTTAAACTGAAGCATGCTTACTATAGGGAGATAATATTTAAATGTGTCCTCAGAACGCATAAGTGTTGATCCTAGCTTGTCCTGTCCCAAATTTCTAGGCAATTTATCTAATTTCCCTATGTCCATTTCCTCATCTATAAAATAGAGGTTAAAAGTGATTGAGGTGAGTACAAAAAGGTTTTTAAAATGTAAGTTAAAACTCGGTGAAAGAGAACAAATACAGTATGTTCATTTTGTAGAGCTCCTATTTCATTTGCACTTAATTTTGACTTACATAGACTTTTTTGGTGAGTATGAGGCTGTATTTATATCTTAACCTTTTCACAGACTAATATTCATATTCTTTCATTTCTTATGCTTACAATCTAGTGGATGTAAACATATTTTTCAAAGTTTAAATCCCCTTTAAACAGGAAGTATTACATGTTGATAGGTTGTTGTTACTGCCTGTGAACGTAATTGTTCGGAAGTTGAAAGCCAGCCTATCATCAAAATGTTTCATGGACAATCTGCAGGTTCAATAACGCACATGTAGGTATTTCGCTGGATCTTTTCTCTGAGCTGTCCCAAAAGCATAGCTGGAATTAGTTGGAGTGAAAAAATAAATAAATTTCTAAAACAATTAGACATCTGTTACTAATCTGTATAACGATTAGCAACAAGGCGTGTTAGAATCTTGCTCTCTCCCAGTTTGCTTTAAACAATACGGCTCTTCTGAGAAAAGGAATGTAAATGAAATATACTAGCAGCAATGAGAACTTAAGGAGTCCTCGTAAAAATGTGATTGGTGGGGAAATGTAAATCAGGATCATTCATTCAGCAAAGATACATTGGTGCCAAAGATGTACCTGGCATTCCTTTCCATAATGAGAGCACCACAGTAAACTGAACAATGAAATGGCAGCTCTTTTGGAGTTCGCATTCTACTGGGGAGGGTGAAAACAAACCAAGAAAATATACTATGTTGTCAGACACAGTAATGAAGAAATGCCCAGCAGGTGAAGGATGAGGCTGTTGGAGGAGGGGCCTGGTGAGGACGACGCGGTCATCCGGGCATTCTCCAAGGAGACCTAATGCATTGAGGAGGCCATCCAGGCGCAGATCTGAAGAGAAGGCTTACATTGGTTCACTGTCTCTCATTCTTCGGGAGCCTATAGCGTAAGATTTTAAACACAGATGATGAGCACAGAGCAATAGACAAACGCAACCCCTGTAACTTTGATCTTACCAACTGAACACCAATATATTAGGTTATTTACACACAGAGATCCTATCAAATGCCAAGAGGAACCAGAAGTCTTTGCAGGATTGGATTGTTTGGCAGGCATATTTCATCTAAGAAATGAAGGAAGAGACTTAAGTGGAAGTAAGTCGCTTCGCCTCATTGGCTTGTGACTGTCACTTACTCATCACATAAACCCAAGATTCAGCCACTGATGAGAGCATAGAAGACACCAGACACTCCTCGGAGACATAGCACAAGTAAGTGATGAGACTGAACTCTACAAAGATAAGAAATGAGATAGTATTCTTTCTTCATCTTAGTGTTTATTTTTTTTACTGTGATACTCTGTGTGTGACTGAGCAACAGACCTATATTCACCATGCCGTTCATTCAGCTCTCATTCTGAGCCTTTCTGTTAGTGGCCAGGTAGAAATCAAACAGTAGTTTCTTTTTTTTTTTTTTCCTCCCCTGAGGGTAGATGGAGGGGTAGAAGGAGAGGGAGACAGAGAATCTGAAGCAGGTTTCCTGCTGGGCCCAGTCTAGGGCTCAGTCCCACAACCCTGAGATCATGACCTGAGCTGAAACCAAGAGTTGGAGGCTCAATTGACTGAGCCCCCCAAGGGCCCCAAGATCAAACACTAGTTTCTAAGAGAAATATAGGTGCTGGATTTTGAAGGATTTTAAGAGAGTTTAAAAGATCCTTTAAGTAGATATTAACATAAAAAATGCAGTCAGTACTAGAGGAAAAATTCTTCTCCAATTTTCCCGACTAATGTTTTCAATGTGTGAAGCAGTAGAGAATTTCCTCCCGTTTTCTTGCTTCCTTTCTCTCTTTCCTTCCTTCCTTCCTCCCTTCCTTCTTTCCTCTCTGTTTCGGGATTTTCTTTGTAATATTTTCTATCACTTAAGGCTCATTTTGTTGACATATCTCCATGTTTTGCCAATAATTGCATTCTATCATCATTTGGTTTCAAAGGTAATTTAAGGCATTTACCCCAGGCTAAGAATTGGAGCTCTCGGCTCCCAAAGGCTATTTCAATTTTCCTCTTGCTTTGGCTTTAAGATGAGGTAACCATTTAAAATGATATTTAGTTGGTCTTTGATGAGAAAAGAGAGATCCTGGCTTGCCAATGCAAACTTAAACATTCAGGATTTGACTGAAATAAATATTTTACTCAGTTAACAAAAATGCTTATATTTCTCTATTGTCCTACAATTTAACTCCCACCTGGCAACTTTTCTAGAACCAAACTAGCCATGCTCAGGAATCCTGTAAAGGAGGGAAATCAACATTCTTCACCAACAACTGTTAGCTGGTAAATGCAGTGCGGGTATTTAATGTCATAATATGCAAGAAGTTCTTCTGTAGCCAATGGCAGTTCATATGATTGCTCTCTAAATCCACTTTTTACATTTCAAAACACTATAGTCTATATGATGGGATCACAAACATTACACTCTATGATGGCACATTGTGTATAGGTTAAATACTGGTCAGGTTGAGATCTAGCAAAGAACTGTCGGCAAATTCACAAATAATCATTGTTTTTACCCTTAGGTTATTGCATTACTACCAGGCATATATAAAACTGTGTCTGGAATTCTTGGGTCTGTTTGACAGTCCTTTAATTTAAGAATAAGAACTCATATAGATCAACGCTTTTCTGAGTAAAATAAAGATAAATAGCACTTAGGTTTTGAGGCCAACTGTAAAATGGTTAATACTTAATTCCTTATTTGTAAGTTTTTCTATCCATCAAAATTACTCCAAAGATTCAATTCCTTTTTTCAGTTACCCGCTGAAATCTTGAAGGGATGTAACAGTAAATGAAAATTTGTCTCCTTTGCCAGGGTTGAATGTGGCTGGTTAGCTCCTTTCTGGCACAGATACTCGCATTTTTGATACTGTGTTTTAATGGGCGCCTACAGCAACATACAGATTAGAACATCACCTCCGTAAAGCGAAATAATTTTTACTATGGCTTGTACTTTATCAATGGCTGCATTAAAATTGCCTCTGGGATTGAATGCTCCTGTGCTTTGTGGTTGTTAATCAGTTGAAATGCACTGGTGTTACATTAAGGAAAGAGAACTACAAACCAGGAGAAAGAAAGGAGTTCCCCAAGATAGAACTTTCCAAAAACACTATTATTTTCCATGTAAATATTAAATATTTAATCAAATAAATAATTAAATAATCAAATGATTTGATTACATCAACAGTTGGCTAATTAACATCAATTATTAAATATTAAAAGCTAAACCGTTTGTATTAATGGCTCCATCTGTCTGAGTTCACAGGTGAAAATGTCTTTGCAGGGTTTTTTGAGTCATCATTCAAATGTTCTTTGAGAAACTGTATCTTATTTTTCAAACAGAATTCTAAGTGGGTTTTTTTTTATTTATCTGATGAAACAAGAACTGTCTTTAAGATTTTTATGTTAGACCCCTTTTTGTGTAATATTAATTTTTGTGACTTTTCATACATTTTCTTTATCAGTTTTACTAAAGGTTTACAATTTGACCTTAAAAGCTGCCAGGCCCTTTTTTCAAGCAGTTCATCTCTACACAGTCTCCTACTGGTGTGGGGATTTTATTCACCTTTTTTATGAAGGAGCTACCTTCATGGATATCGCTGCTTCTCTCAGAATTTAGGGTCCTGTTTTGCCATTTACAGGTGCGGAAACTAAAGCTAGGGACAGGTGACATGCCCAGGTCATTCAGATAGTCAGTGGCAGGAGTGACCCCAAAATCACACATTCCCTTTACCACTGACCTGCTCTGCCCTTGAGCTTGTTCCTCACGGCCTCTCTCAGTGGGAGCAGGATATGTCTTTCTTTCATCCTTTTATCCCGTTATCCTCATGAAATAAAGGCTTTAACAAAGTGAGATTATTGTAACAGAAATATACTGCTGAATGCAGTAAGAGGGCAAAAAAATTTTTTAGGCTCTGTCCTCTTTGGTGATCATTAGCTTATATTGTAAGTTTCCTTATCAATTTTCACCATATAAACATTAACTTGAAATTTCTTCTGTTAGTTTTTTTTTTTTTTTAATTCATTTATTTGAGGCAGAGAGTGCTAGTGAGAGGGCCCAAGCAGGGGGAGAAGCAGACTCCTCACTGAGCGAGGATCCCAATGTGCAACAGTATCTCAGGACCCCAGGATCATGACCTGAGCTGAAGACAGTTACTTAACCGACTGAGCCACCCAACTTCCCCTCTTCTGTTAGTTTCTATACAAAAGCTTTATAAAATGTAGAAAGGATTTGAAGAATCCATAACTGTTTCCAATTGGATTTACATTTACTTATTTTTTATGTTATAAAAATGTGCACATTTACCATAAAAGAAAAAGCCTTCAGGTTTGGAAGCTTGTAGCTATAAAAATTAAGAAACCAGACTTGGGCTCAGTAGAAAATATAATTATGCAAGTAACTACAGGAATGTATTGTGCAAGTACAGCTTAATTAATGAGTTATGACTGTTGAAAGGATGTCCTGGAAGGAAAGATAAGCATTTGTCAGATGGTCACGGACCTGTGCCAAATCTCAGATCTAAAGATCTGCTTGCAGAGAACTATAGATAACTGCCAACTTACGCTCAGGAGTTTTTAGTGTCTTCTTCACTTGAGTGAAACACAATATAAAGCAGCATGTTTTTGCAAATGAACAACAACAAATAATCCCCGTGTTTTCATGCAGAATTAGGAGGTAGACACTGACATTTACATAACGTTGGAGCAAGTGAGAAAAAGTAATGCTTAAGTTTTAATATTGATCATAATGGATGTATATAAATCTATATATTCATATAATGTTTTAAAGGAAAATACATATCATTTGTTTGTTGCTGAGGAAAAATTGACCTATGCCAGCAAAAATCAATAAAGAAAAGTTGTATAAAATGATTGCCAAATAAAAACTGCAATGAAGAATGACACTTTCTCCACTCTGAAGGCTTTTTTTGTTCGTTTGAGATTTAAAACAGATAGACCAAGAAATTGTATCCACTATGCCTTTTTATTTTCTAGATAAGAATGTTCCCTTTATTGTGATTACATAAATATTTTCTTTTTTTCAGAAGGAAGCTTACTCCTTTACATTTTTTATTGGCTATTTTTGTACACTCCTATTTTTCCCACTATTTACTTCTCAACTTCATTTAAGTCCTAACCCCAAATTTGAACTCCTTCTATATGTATTTCTCTCTCAAAGAACTGGGGCTATAAATCTTGGAATTTTCATTGGTTTACTATAGTGAATTCTTCCCTCTTTAGACACTTCCTCACATAATGATGTGGGGGGGGAGTCACGTGTCACTTGGGTGCAGATAGGACTGGCTAGCAGGAGTGGGATGGGGCATGGGATGTTCAGAGTGACTGTTTCTAGCAAGGAGCTCTACCTCCACCCACAACACCTGGACAAGGAAAACTAAGACCCAGAGAAGCGGATTCACCTACAATCACCATCATCATCATTTCTTGAATCTTGAGGGGGTCAGTTAATGCGTGAACTTGGCAGTCTAGATTTTTATGGTTTGTGTATGACTTTTTATGTGATGTGCTTTTAGATATATTTTTTAAATTTTTATTTATTTATTTGAGAGAAAGAGAGAGTGTGCATGAGCCAGGGGAGGGGCAGAGAAGCCAATTCCCCGCTGAGCAGGGAGCCTGATGGGGTACTGGATCCCAGGACTCTGGGATCATGACCTGAACCGAAGGCTGAAGCTTAATCAACGGAGCCACCCAGGCGCCCTGTGATGTGCTTTTAGATAGAATCTTCAGCCCAACTTTTCTTTCTAATATTCCATTCATATCTTTGAAAGACTTCCTTAGCAGAGAATGAACTATTATACTTACCACTTAAAAATAACGCTATATGACTTCTATTCATGTAATATTATGATTTTTTATTTCTGGTATACTGTATTCACAGTGTTTATTCTTGATCATAGAATGAATTCAAAGTAATTATTGTCAATAGCTAATAATTTTTAAGTGCTTAGCATTGTGTTAAATGCTTTACATGCATTACCTCATTAAATCTCCAAATCCATATTAGTATCTGTATTTACAAGAAATGGATTTGAAATCCAGAGAGATTTTGTTGCTAGCCCAAAGATACATAGCAACTAAGTGGAATAGCTGAATTGCAAATGAAAACATTTCTTTCTCAGTTGCTGGATCACTGTAGCAAGTACAATACATGCTACTACTACTGCTTAAACTCATTAATCATCTATCAACAATGAGCATGAGATGATACAAATGATAGAAAACTCAAAAAATTATAATGACTTACAGCTACCCAATGCAGCCAGTATTAGCAAACTCTCTGAAACTTAAGAGAAGTTTCTTTCTTTCTTCCTTGCTCCCCTATGGAAGGAATGGTGAAATAGGCTCACCATTGCCCCCTCCCAGCAAAGGTCACCCAGATGAACAATGTTTGTGTGGTGCTAGGAAGGAAGGAAGGAAGGAAGGAAGAAAGAGGGAGGGAGGGAGGGAGGGAGAGAGAGAGCGAGAGAGAAAGAAAGAAAGAGATGGAGGGAGGGAGGAAGGAAGGAAGGAAGGAAGAGATGGAGGAAGGGAGGAAGGAAGAAAGGAAGAAAGAAAGAAAGGGAGGGAGGGAGGAAAGAAGAAAGGAAGAGAGAGAGAGATGGAGGGGGGAAGGAAAGAAGGAGAAAGAAAGAAAGAAAGAGAGAGAGAGAGAAAGAAAGCAAAGAAAGAAAGAAAGAAAGAAAGAAAGAAAGAAAGAAAGAAAGAGATGGAGGAAGGGAGGAAGGAAGAAAGGAAAGAAAGAAAGGAAAAAAATAAAGAAAAAAGAGCAATGTTTCCCTAAGTTTTTGATTCCTGGAGGGAAATGCCACGAGTGAGAGAAGAGAAGGGACAGCCAGCTCAGGTTGGCAAAGCTGGCTCGCATTCCTTTTGCATGGACCCTGTTCCTGAAGTCCTTATCCAGCTGTCCTCCCAAACCCAGCTGCATCACCGAAGCAAACAACAAGCCAAATGTCACATTACAAGTGAGTAAAGGCAGGACAAAAACAGCTGAAAATGGAAAGTGTTGGACTCCATCCTCTGACGGTTGGTGTATAGATGGCCTCTCAGTCTGAATTTTTTTATGAGTAAAATTGACTCTGGTTATTTCACTAGAATGTTCCAGCTAGTTCTTTTTTTTTTTTTTTTTAAGATTTTATTTACTTATTTGAGAGAGATACAGAGTGAGAGAGAGAGCAGGAGCTGTGGAGGGGGGCAGAGGAGAGGGAGAAACAGACACCCCTCTGAGCAGGGAGCCTGACATGGGACTTGATCCCAGGACTCTGAGATCATGACCTGAGCTAAAGGCAGACACGGATTGAGCCACTCAGGTGACTCATCCAGCTAGTTCTTAAAGAGTCATGATCTTATTTCTGTCAAATTTTCCCTATATGTTATTAGGATTCAGGTTTTGAAGTATTCTCTAATATCTCCAGTTATCTCAAAAGATGCCATGAATGGGGCATCTGGTTGGCTTAGTTGATTAAGCATCTGCCTTTGGCTCAGGTAATGATCTCAGGGTCCTGGGATCAAGACTCTCATTGTTCTCCCTGCTCGGCAGAGAGTCTGCTTCTACCTCTGCCTGCTGCTCCCCCTGCTTGTGCTCTCTCTCTGTGTCAAATAAAGAAAATCTTAAAAAAAAAAAAAAAAGATGCCATGAAGTTTTGAAAATGTCCCCAAAGGAAAACATTGAAACATCTCTAGAGGGCTGTTAAAATAATCTTCCAATTTTTCTTTTTCCAGAATCACACCATGCCAAACTACAAACTCACTTATTTTAATATGAGGGGGAGAGCGGAAATTATTCGTTACATATTTGCTTATTTGGACATAAAATATGAAGACCACAGAGTAGAACAAGCTGATTGGCCTGAAGTCAAATCAAGTAAGTGTCACAAGTAACAGTTTATGAAAATGTAGGAAAAATATATCTCTAAAACCTTCTGTTTTTCCTCAGGGAAATAAAAAAAAAAAAGAGGCTTTTAAATCTCATGTAGCTTTACACCGAGAAGCAGCAGTTCAGGCAAGTTAAATAAATGCTCTGTGGCCCAAATTTTCCTATTCATGGTAAAAGCACAAATCTCACAGAAAGAATATATAAAGATAAAGAGTAAGTTTTGTCCTAAGGGTTGAAAGAGGGCATACCGAAGTAAGTACGCTCGACAACTCGAACTGGAGGGGCTTACTACAGATATCTACAATCTTCCAACAAGGAATCAGATAGGCTGCTCTCACAGAAACCAAATCAAAGTGGCTTAAATAGCAAGAAAATTGTATCACATAACCGAAAATCCAGAAATAGGACAGATTTCAAGAGATGACTGTCCATGTTTCCTTCTCTGTGCTGGCAGCATCCTGGGGCTAGTAGCAGTAAGCTTGCTGCCATTTCAGCCCCGCAACCTTGAACAGCGACATCAAAAGGTATGAGAGAGAAAGAGACCTGCTTCCTTAAGTGTTCCAAAGAGTGAAAAAAAAAAAACACAAAAAAACAAAAAAACAAAAAACCAAACTCCCAGAAGACCTTGGCAAATTTGTTATGTCTCACTGGCTCAGATTGGGTCACATGTCCATTTCTGAACCAGTCACTGACCAAGCAGGTGGAAAGAACCTTGAACCATCTAGTCTACCTCAGAAGTGGGGGGGTTGGAATTAATTTTCATGAAGTATGTGACTGTTCAAAAGATGGGTGAATATGTGAACAAAACTGGGATTTTTTTAAATCAACATATAATGTATTATTTGCTTCAGGGGTACAGGTCTGTGAATCATCAGTCTTACACAATTCACAACACTCACCGTAGCACAGACCCTCCTCAAGGTCCATTACCCAGCCAGCCACCCTATCCTTCCCTCCTTTCCCCCAGAAACCCTCAGTTTGTTTCCTGAGATTAAGAGTCTCTTATGGTTTGTCTCCCTCCCTGGTCCCATCTTATTTCACTTTTTCCCTCCCTTTGCTCCACGACCCTCATCCTTCCTCTCAAATTCCACATATTAGAGAGATCATATGATAATTATCTTTCTCTGATTGATTTATCTCGCTTAGCATAATACCCTCCAGTTCCATCCATGTCGTTGCAAATGGCAAGATTTCATTCTTTTTGACAGCTGCATAGTAATTCCTGTGTGTGTGTGTGTGCGCACGTGTGCGCGTGTGTGTGAGAGAGTGTATACCACATCTTCTTCATCCATTCATCTGTGGCTGGACACCTAGGTTCTTTCCATAGTTTGGCTATTGTGGACATTGCTGTTATAAACATTGGAGTGCATGTTCCCCTTCGGATCACTACATTTACATCTTTGGGAAAATACCCAGTAGTGCAATTGCTGGGTCATAGCATAGCTCTATTTTCAACTTTTTGAGAAACCTCCATACTGTTTTCCAGAGTGGCTGCGCCAGCTTGCATTCCCACCAACAGTGTAGGAGGGTTCCCCTTTCTTTGTATCCTCACCAACACCTGTTGTTTCCTGACTTGTTAATTTTAGCCATTCTGACTGGTGTAAGGTAGCATTTCACTGTGGTTTTGATTTATGTTTCCCTGGTGGCAAGTGATGTTGCACACTTTTTCATGTATCTGTTGGCCATTTGGATAAAACTGAGATGTTTGATCCAATTACAACATGCTAGTTAGCACTCAGGACAAAGGGGAAGGATTTGAAATATTATTATGTTAGAAAGTGTGTGGCTCTCAGTAAGTTGTAAGTCATCCTCTAGATGTGTTTTCTTTTCTTTTTTAGAATAAGGAAAGGATAGATAAGCTAATTCTTTGTCCTTCATGTCTGCCTAGATATACTAACTAAATATTAATTACTTGTCTGAAGACAAAGTCACATTTTTTGTGTTGGGATAATTACAGATTTGCATACAGATGAAGTTGAAGAAAACAACTACTGGATATTTGAAGTCTTTCGGGCCCTGGTAGATGTCATTTAATTTCTCCAGCATGCCTTCATGGGATATATTATTGTATCTATTTTATTGTTGGGATAACTATAGCACACAGAATTTATGTAATTTTTCCAGATTCACAGTCCTAGAAAGGTAGAACTGTTTTTCAAAAACAGGTCAATTTCACACAGTGGCCCAAGTTATTTACACTAGATAATGCTACTAACACCATGATAAGTGGCATATTAATAATACATATTGCCACATGCCTTTTAGAAACATGAGTTCCTTAAAAATCATTTGTCCTGTGGCCAATCTTTTCCTTATTAGAGAACCATTCCTTGGTGGGCTAGAATATCTTACTTCCTGTTATAATGAAACTTTCTCATTAATATCCAAACTTTCTCCCTGCTCTGAGAATTTGTATGTAGGATTTTTAATTCTGTTGATATAAAATAGGTGAAATTTAACTCTATCCATTAAGAAAGATAACAAGCTGCAAAGACATTACATATAACAAATTCCACCTTCTAGTTTTTAGATATAAATTCTGTGAGTGTCTCTTACTTTATTCTATCTTGACTTTTCATTATGTTACCGAAAATGGAATTGCTGTATTTTCTTAATATTTTCAGAGATTCTTAGAGTGGGAGGGGATCTTAAAATTCATGATGGGTAGGATATATGTAATTTTTTTTCAGTACTTTAACAGACACCCAACACAAGTAGAAGTTAAGAAACAAAATGGCCATTTGGGAGAGGATAAAAAAGAAAGAAGAGAGGGAAACAAATCACGAGAGACTCTGAACGATAGAGAAGAAACTGAGGGTTGATGGAGGGGCATGGGGGATGGGCTAGATGGGGGGTGGGGGATTAAGGAGGGTGCTTGTGATGATGAGCACTGGGTGCTGTATGTAATAGATGAACCATTGAACACGACTCCTGAACCATATTGAACTGTATGTCAACTAACTAGAATTAAAACAAAAACAAAAACAAAAACAAAAAACCAGACATCCAACACAAAAATGGACTAAAGAGGATAGAAATGTATTTCTTTTGCATAAAAGCCCAAGCAGATATGGCAGCTCTCCTCCACAGAGCTGTCAATGATTAGATTCCTTCTTTTCTGTTGATCCGCCACCCTGGGTTGGTTGTTTTATTTACATAGTATAAGATGGTCCCGTCTCCTTCCACATTCCAGCTCACAGGAAGTGTGAGAGGGAAGGAAGCTCATCTCTTTCTTACAACCCCATGACCAGAGAGTCTTATACCTCACTTCTCCTTATAGCCCCTTGGCAAGAACCTCACACGTTACTGCAAGGGAAGCCAGGAAGTGCTGACTTTATTGCTTTGAGAGAAAAGGAAAAAATAAATGTTAAAAACAGTTTATTACAAATTTTAGCTGGCCTCATCTCCTATCTGATTTAGGAGTGCTCTCTGGTATTTGAAACCCTCTATGGCCTCCCCTCTGTGATAACCTAGAATATTATTGGATATTTCTATTAAAAAGTGCTTCCAGGTCAGGGCACCTGGGTCGCTCAGGCTGTCAAGTATCTGCCTACGGCTCAGGTCATGATCCCAGGGTGCTGGGACCCAGCCCCTCAGCCCCTCATAGGACTCCCTGCTTGGCAGGGAGCCTGTTTCTCCCTCTTCTTCTGCCCTTCCCCCTGCTTGTGCATGCACATTCTCTCTCTCCAATAAATAAAATATTAAAAAAAATTCTTCCAGGTCAAACCTGCTGGACTGTGCACCAGTATTGACAATTTTTTTCTTTTCAAATAACATTAAAGTACTTCTTGGGCGCCTGGGTGGCTCAGTTGGTTAATCGACTGCCTTCGGCTCAGGTCATGATCCCAGAGACCAGGGATGGAGTCCTACATCAGGCTCCCTGCTTGGCGGGAAGACTGCTTCTCCCTCTCTCACTCCCCCTGCTTGTGTTCCCTCTCTGGCTGTGTTTCTCTCCGTCAAATAAATAAAATCTTAAAAAAAAAAAAAGTACTTCTTAAAGAAGGCGGGGGGCAAAGCCCTATAAGGACAAAAACTTCAAGCTTGAATAAGCCCAAAATTCTCAAAGAACGGTAAGGTGACTAAGTAGACCAGTGATGCCCCACTATAAGCCTGGTAGAGGAGGAGTCAAGCTGAATCACCCTAGGGGGTCCCCAAAAGGCTCAGGAATTGGTAGCGACAGAGAACTCTAAAAGCTGAACCCACAGAGGGCTGACTGGAAACATGTGAAACAGCAGGCAGCACGAGTGCCCTGGAAGTATGGAGATTACTCCATCAGAGGATGGACCGGAAGACTGTGAGACAGCAGGCATTTCTGAGCAAACAGTGCTATAGTTGGGACTCAGTGGAAGTCTGGAAACTACATCGTGAGACCCAGAGCCCTTATCCCCTGCTCCACAATCAGAATGCTACAAGCAGGCGAGTAGCCCTTGGGCAGGAAGAGTTCTCTCGGGGGAAGCTGATCAGTGCCAGAGAAATGTCTAACAGACACTGAACTGATGGGAGTCTCAATGGCATGGCCCAGCCCAAGTCCATGTACACAGAGATTCAGTCAGCTGCTATTCCTTTCACTTATTTAAAACAGTAATGACAAACCAAAAATTAACAGATATTTGTGAGAAGTCCTCTAATGTGAAACAGACATAAACAAAGAAGTAGAGGGAGAAAAAATTCAGCAGAGCACATTAGGGTGATGTAGCAAGAAAAAAAATTTAAATATAAGACCTACAGAGAGA
The DNA here is from genome assembly GCA_004023965.1 of Spilogale gracilis. Classification (NCBI taxonomy): domain Eukaryota; kingdom Metazoa; phylum Chordata; class Mammalia; order Carnivora; family Mephitidae; genus Spilogale; species Spilogale gracilis. Next base: position 239,556 of record PITA01000248.1, read on the forward strand.
AAAATTCTATACATTCTGAACAAGTATGCTATAAAAAGGAATGTTCGGAGCCAAAAAAAGGTCTTGAAAATTAAAAATTTGATATAGACAAAACAAATGAAATCAATAAAATGATTAAAAAAAAAAAACAAGGAACTCCTCCAGAATGTATAAGAAAAATAAATACAAAATAAAAGGAAAAGGATTAGAAAAATTGAGTCTCAGTAAGTTTAGGATATGCAATGTCTCAGCGAAATTCTGGGAAGAAAGGAGGGAAAAAAATTTTTTTAAGATTTTATTTATTTATTTGACAGAAACACAGCCAGAGAGGGAACATGAGCAGGGGAAGTGAGAGAAGGAGAAGCAGGCCTCCCACTGAGCAGGGAACCCGATGTGGGACTCGATCCTGGGACCCCGGGATCATGACCTGAGACAAAGGCAGATGCCCAACAACAGAGCCACCCAGGTGCCCCAAGGAAAACTTTTAAAAGACTCTTCCTTATGTAAAATTAAAATCTATCTCCTTAGTGGTTTTTATACACCAGTCTTGGACATATCATTTTAATCCGTGGAAAACAGATTATCCTTTCTTTCTCCTCCAATTCTTTGAAGCAATTTAGCATCTTTAAGACATAGAGAAAAAGCCACTGCTGTGTAGACAGTTCGATGATAATAGTCTGGGTGAAGATAAAGGTCATTGGCTGAACATAGAACTGAGTCCCAGTTAACTCATGCGTCCATCCCTCTAGCTCTCAGCTTTTAGAACTTGCTTGATTGTCTCTCTGATCAAACTTCCCAGCCCTGGCTCTGCTTTCTGATTTAGACACTGTTTCCCATGGACTAGATCTGCAAGGTAAGTCCAACGGACAACCTTCTTGTCTTCCTTGAATGATCCATTTATATCCCTTGGTTTGGATTTCCTCACCACCCAAGAAGGACAAGCTCCTGTTCGACTTATGTCCGCCATGTGATATGTGGAGTCTGGGGAGTCACCATATTCCAGGCATAGGAACAGCGCAGAGCGCAGTGGGAATGCCACTCCTAGCATAGGTCCAGGTACCATCCAAAGACACTTTACCAAGATCATAGTTGTTACTGTGGCAGCCACAGCACCCGGCCTTCTCTTCAGCATCACGAAATCCCTTAAAACTGTTGGACAGGTGATGCTCCTGTTTGGTTACATCTCCAACAAACCCAAAGTTATTAATTTTTTTCTGGAACAAAATGAAGGACTTGGCATTTGTCTTATTAAATTTCTTCTTGTTAGATGCAGCCCAGTATTCCAGCTGCTGGCAATTATCCCCAGCTTGGTTTTAAACCCTGCCCGTAGCTGAAAGCTTACCATCTCACAGGGAAACACATTCTTGTCGTCAGTGGTTCCAGTGCTAAACAATTATTCTTCATCTGGAGTTAATATCTGCTCCTTTTAAAGTACCTTTTAGTTGTATTCTGCATTTTAGAGATAGTCAGGATAAGTCAATTTTTTCATCCATTCAAGAGCTGCACCATATTTGAAGAGGGCTGTTTGGTTGTTTTGTCGTTTGTTTGGCCTCCCCCAGTAACAAGCACCAAGTTCTTCGGCCAATGCTTAGAAAATGCAGTTTTCAGACCCTTCTTTAACTTGCATACTATCCTCTGGGATTGCTATGATTTTTTTTGTTATTGTTTAGGATTTTATTTATTTGACACAGAGAAACACAGCCAGAGAGGGAACACAAGCAGGCAGAGTGAGAGAGGGAGAAGCAGGCTTCCCGCTGAGCAGGGAGCCCGATGTGGGACTCGATCCCGGGTCTCCAGGATCATGACCTGAGCCGAAGGCAGTTGCTTAACCAATTGAGCCACCCAGGCGCCCCCAAATTCTTATTTTGATGAGGGACCATGTGAGTCCTGGGATCAAACCCCGCAGCAGAGTCCTGGAATCAAGCCCCACATCGGGCTCCCTGTTCGGCGGGAAGCCTGCTTCTCCCTCTCTCACTCCCCCTGCTTGTGTTCCCTCTCTAGCTCTGTTTCCCTCTGTCAAATAAATAAATAAAATCTTAAAAAATAAAAAGAATTTGGTTAAATTCCTTACCATAACTCAATATATAAATCAAACTCTTCATTTCCTCATCTTTTAAGATTTTATTTTATATAGTTATTTTCTTTTTTATTTTATCTTTTAATTTTTTATTGGTAGGATTATTTATTTATTTGAGAGAGAGAGAGCACAAGCAGGGGGGACGAGCAGAGGGAGAGGAAGAAGCAGGAGCAGGTTTCCTGCTGAGCAGGGCTCTATCCCTGGACCCCGGGATCATGACCTGAACTGAAGGCAGAGACTTAGCCGGCTGAGCCACTCAGGCGCCCCAGACTATGGTTTTAAAGAATACTTAATGTTATTGCTGATTGAGGCCACGATAATTAGTGAAGCTTGAAAGAAAGGTTTATTTAAAAGGTAAATAGTAAGTATATGTAAGTCTATGAGGTCATGCCCAGTTTAATATGTAGAATTACTCTCACCCCCTTCCAGACGTGGTGTTGCACCAACTCCGCAGCACGTCTTCGAACAGCTCTCCTTCTAAAAGACCCTGTAGAGATTCCACTAGAGGTTACCTATTGTCCCTTATGGAACAAATATTCAGGAATTCCGTAACTTTAAAATCATGCTTTGTTTCCATAATTTTCAGTAAAAATGGAAGTAGTATTACTTGATTTTGTTATGGAAGTTGATTTTTTTTTTTTTTTTTTTTTTGCTTATTTTATTTTAAGCTCTTCCATTTGGTAAAATCCCCATTTTGGAAGTCGACGGACTTAAACTTCACCAGAGCCTAGCCATAGCAAGATACCTGGCCAGAAACACAGGTAATATGTTTATTGTGCTGAAGAGTTTTGATAACTGAAAAAAATACATGACATATATTCACTATTTATTAAGTCACTTTATTATTGAGCAGTATAATACAAAGGATGAAACAAAAGATATGAAAGAAACAAACCTAATCAGCTGAGGCCAGGTAAGTGGATTATGGTGCTTCTCCTTACAGGAAGCCCACATAGCTGAAAAAAGAGCAGGGATGCCCTTAACAAACTTGTAAGGCAAAGTCTGGAGGAGATATGGGGGATGCCTATATTGAGTGGGATATATAGTTTTATTTTCATAAAGAAATAATGGAAGACTACAAAAAAATAATAACAGAATGGTTACCAATGTGCTGGGTAGGTTAAGGATGGGACAGGGATAGAAGTCAGTCTTCATTGGATACAGTTTTATATTGTTTTGAATTTTTGAACCGCAAGAATATATTGTCTATTAAAAAGTTAACAGTTTAATGTAGTAAATTAAATCCAGTGTATGGGCATAAAATGGTCTCTATCTTATAGATTTGGCCGGAAAAACAGAATTGGAACAATGTCAAGTTGATGCAATTGTGGACACATTGGACGATTTCATGTCACGTTTCCCTTGGGCAGAGAAAAAACAAGATGTAAAAGTAATATGATCAGTTTGTTATTATCACTATTAACCATATCTACTTGTGGGGTGCTTTAAAAAGTTTCATTTTATCGGGTGTCTGGGTGACTCAGTCCGCTAAGCGTTGGCCTTCAGCTCAGGGATCGAGCCCCGTGTTGAGCTCCCTGCTCACGGGGGAGTCTGATTCTCCCTGTCCCTCTGCCGCTCCTCGCACTCGTGCTTGCTCGTGCTCTCCAATAAAAAGTCTTTTTTAAAAATGGGTTTCTTTTTATCAAAGTTAGACATACCTATAGTTTTAAAATATCAAATTATATTAAAAAATTTAAAACAAAATATAGTGGTTCCCTCCTCTACCTCTTCACATTAACTCCTCCTCAGACACAACCCTGTTTTTAACACTTTTAACTATTTCTTTAGGATATGTAAATCTGGCTTTCTTTGATTCACTAATTTTAGTTTCTCTAGACTTATTATTATAGTAATAAGAATTTTTCTCTTCTGTAGTCATTGTCTCTGCTCTCTTTCCCCGAACTCCTAATATAATGATATTACAATGTTTTGGCCACATCAATAGTCACTAGGCAAATACCACACAGAACCGTCAGCTGTAGTATACTTTGATTTTATTTCCTTGCTCACTTTACTCCTCAAAATTAATGATTGCCTTTCCTTCATTTGCTTGTTTTTACATTTATTACTGAACCTTCCCACACCATCCAGTAGGCTGCCAATACAATTTTCTGCAGGGTCAATGATAGCAGATTATCCATTACGTCCATTATTTTCTTGGAGAGATCTGGCTGAGATTCCCACTTTTTTGCAGAGCTCTCTGGGTTTTCTGCACATCTGTCCCCACTGGACTTGCTTTCACTGCCATCCCAGGGATGCCCTCCTCTTGAGTTGGAGTCCTATTTCCTGGAGGCCATCCTTTGCCCTTGCATACTTCTTTGTCCTCCAGGAGTTCCAGAGTTAAAATGAAGACTTGCTGACAAGAGGTGTCATGATGACGGACAGCAGGGATATGTCTGTCCAGGGTGTTCACTGCTTCAGTCTGGTTTGGTCACCCTAAAAACCTGGTGCACCCTTGTTATCCTATAGTCTTTACTATCATAGTTTTCCTCTTTGTTTTGGTCTCTGTCTTTCCCCAGGAGTCAGATCATCCTTTAGAATCCATCATAAAGAATAGGAAAATTAAGAAGTTTACCCAAAGCTCTGGGCATGTAGACAGGGTTGTTGACTTTGAGCAGCGCTAGGCCATTTTTGGAGTATTTCCCAATATTACTTCTTTACTATTAGACTCTTTACCAGAAAGAGTCCCTAGAGAAGACTTCCGATCTTTTGCCTGGAAAGAAAGGTATGACTGCCAGAGTTCTGGGAAACGATCAGCGAACAGAGAGCTACGAGTCTCAGAACTTAGTGTTCAGTATGCATATGCTCATTTAATCCCCTATTTTTGAAGACATTATGGATGTCAGCTCCCAACACACATACCATGGAACCCCTCCAGCCTTCTGCTACAGATGGGGAAGAGGCTGGTGTCAAGCACTGTAAAATGAAGAAGGAAATCTTAGGCTAAAACTACCTCTTTCGCAGCCTTCTGCTAGTCCTCCCATTATCCTCTCCCTTACCTCCTTACTCCCAGCTCTAGATACATCCTGCCTTTTCCTGAACTATGTGAGGGCTTTATGGGGCAGACAGTGTTGGTTTTCAGCTTTCGCTTTGCAGATACTAGTCATCTATTTGCTTTGACTTTTGTTTTCTCTTGTCTCCTCTCCTGTTTTCCACCTCTTTGCGGGGTCTGTATTTCCAGAAATATGTATTTACTGTGGTTTGGGGGTGAAAAAAAAAAACACATATGTGCCAAATCCATCACCTTTCTCCAGAATTCTAAATAGACCTTGTAGGCTATGTTCCATTACCGCCCCCTCGTGGTGCCCTGGGGGCATGCATCACAATCTGTATTTTCAAATACATTTATTTCCTCGTCTCCTCCAGGAAGTGTGTCTGTCGCAAGGGTAGTAATTACGTCTGTACTGCTCACTCATGTCCCCACACCCAGCCCTGTGCCTTTCATGCCACGGGCACTACATACTTGTTGAAGGATAGGCAACAAGAGCTGATTTCTCCAACAGCACGTGCAGATGCCGCTCTGGCCCCTTTACACGTGTGGCCTCAGCCAGTCCTCTCAATCCTTTCACTGGATACATGCTTTCTGTCATCATGCTCACTTTGCAGATGAAGAAACAGAATCAGAGCGGCTATGGAGTTGCCCAGACCCATGACCTCATCACCTCTGCATACTTCTTTTAAAATTAGTGACTAATACCCAGAGCATCCCTTAGGGAGAAATTATTACTTTCATTTTTCCAGATGGAGAAATTGAGATTCATGTAATAGAAAGTAACTTGTGTAGGGCTGTTGGGCTAGAAAGTGGGACACAAGGAATTCGAGTCCCAGCCAATCCGTTTGGGTCGCCGTGCTCTTAACCACTGGTTGTAAGGCTGTGGTGCCAGCAGCTGGTGGATCCGTGTGTATGTGGTGTGGCTCACAGCCGAGAGCCAAAAGTTACAACACAGAACGAACAGCAGTCCTATCAATTTACTAAAATATATTTATGCTAAATACTACTTATTTAATTAGGAACTTCTGATTTCAATAGAGATATTTGGAACAGGAAAGTCTTCATAGAATTACTGATTCCTTGATATAAATATAAGGCATGTCACACACATACACACACACACACACACACACACACACACACAAATATATGACTAACCATAGCAAAGTCTAAGATAAAAGCTCAGCTTTGATATCGCAATATATTCATGCACTGGAGTCACACTGCTAGGCTTGAATTCTGATTCCCTTCTTACTAGTTGTCACATGACTACCTATCAATACTTCGGATTCTTTGTCTATAAAGCAGGGATACCATAGAATCTACTTTGAAGTATGTTGGGAGGATTAAATGTTAGCATGGGTACCTATGACTAGATTGAAAGTGTTCAACAAATATTAGATATTATAATTGTATTAATAGTATATTAATAACTATTAATATATAGAATTAATAGTGTTATAATATAGTTCACTGCTCATTGTTTTTCCTTTTGTCAGACATGGCATCTATATTTTATACATCCTTATAGATGCAGAAACAAGTAGATACATAATGTCCAATTTAGGAAAACAGATCTAAAGCTTTTTGTTTCACATGCGAAAGACCTCACTGATTGACAGCCTATCAATGTATGGGCTTGTGCTTTGCTATTTTGTACCCTTCTGTGGCCGAGGCTCCTATCATAGAAGCTACCTCCCAGATGAAAATACTTTTTGAATGCTTATGATCTGAGGAACCCTCTACCTTTGTATTAGAATAACAATGCTCTTACATATCTATCTCAAAAAAATTCTCAGGACATAGTCCAAGTTTATAAATAAGTCAAATGAAGGCAGGACACGTTGCTGATTAATAAGGAAGACCTGGCTAGAATACAAGGAAAAACCCTCATCATTTTAGAACATTTCTCCCCCTAGTCTCCCTGTAATGGGTCGCGTTGCTGCCACCTTGTGGTCAGATAAAATTTTCGAAAGCAGGCTATTGGTAACAGTGAAGATGGATGGCAAGTCAACATGGTCCTCTTATTATATGTGCCCTATAAATCTATCAAATACACATAATTATAAATATTTCATTATAGGTTGATAGAAATTCCACTTCCAATTGTAAAAAAATTAAAATTAATTTAGAAGGCAAAATATGTTTGTGGACCTTAGTCACTCTGATAATTCTTGAATTTACCAGTAGTGTTTCTCTGGTTATTCAAGCTGTCTGTTTCAGTTTCCTCATCTAAAGAATGGGGCGGGGAGGATGAAGGATGAACAGGATCAAAGAAATGCCTGTGGTGCATTTCCAATACTAAATGATTTTGGTAGTTTGGATTTAAAAATGGTGCTTTGGAGAAACGTAATTTCTCTAAAAGCCATTTGATAGAATAGCAATGACTTCTCAGGTTGAAAAACCTCCTGACTTACAACTCTCTGCGGGAAGAGGAAGGACATTTCTGAGTCTACCAAGTGTAAGAATGGCTATCTAAGACTTATTAAGAAATGCATTTTAAAAAGCACGTTATCTGGAGAAAAAGGATGTAAAATTAAATTTTACCTCCTTTATGTTATTTTGGTGAGTATTCTTTGCAATGACCCTTAAATACTACTAATTATGTTGGTTAGTAATTTATATCTCATTAAATGAGATGAGTCACTGGGATAATTCACCAAACATATAGAGAACCTGGATTACAGAAGCCAATACAGAGAAAAGATTTGACGTGGCAAATCTTTTGATATAGCGTGTGCACAAGCGTCTGTGCCCATGCACCTTAAGTGGTGGAAATGCACATGAGAAGAAGTAACAACATGACACAGGGGAGCAGAAAAGTTTTGGAAAGCTGTCCAGGAGCTACATCCTGTTCCATTCAACTCCCTTCCATTTCTAGCTTGTCTGGGAGAGCCAAATTGGCCATCACCTTCCCACCTGAGGCCGAGCTGAGCTGGCCTGTGGGAAGTGCCACATGGATCCTGACGCGTTGCCTGTCAGCTCACAAATTATGTGTAAGAAGAACTCACACTGTTTTATTTTAAACTATGAATATATTAACCACAGAGAAAGAACCTTATGAATGTAAGTGGCATAGAACAGTGGAAAGCGTATAAGGTCAAAATAACAACAAGCTTTTAAAGTTTCAGTTTATAAAATCAGGCAAATGTCTGTAAATATGTAATGATGCTTTTGTAAACTGTGCTCTACAAACCAGGCATTATGTGGCAGTAATCTGTATTACCTAGCTGGGTCATTATAATAACAGAAGGTAAATCAGCAAGTTGGTGAGGGAACTATCCACCACCCAACTTGCCTTAATAAAGGATTTTATTATAGGCCATTTCTCATTATTAATAATATACACACACATAAATTTTGAGTCTGGCTTACATTTCACATGTAAGACACACACCAGCCAGAATTTTCATATATAAACAAATGCTTTCTTTTTTTAAAAGATTTTACTTATTTATTTGACAGAGAGAAACACGGCTCAGGAGCAGGGGGAGTGAGAGAGGGAGAAGCAGGCTTCCCGTCAAGCAGGGAGCCTGATATGGAGATCAATCCGGGGACTCTGGGATCATGACCTGAGTCGAAGGCAGTCACTTAACGACCGACCGAGCCACCCAGGCATCCCTAAGCAAACACTTCTCACAAAGAGGCGATGAATAAATTATTTGATCTTTCAGAGATTCAAGGAAAAACACAATTTTAAAAAATGGATATATCTGTTTATTTTTCTTTTCTAAGGATATTTGATTTATGTGTCAAGGCAGATAAGCTTCATCCTAAGGCACAATGTCAAAACCAACAAGAAAAGATCCATAAGACCTGAGAGCATATGTGTTATTACATAGATGACTTTTGCTGAGTGCAATGGTGAAGTTAAAAGACTGCCAAACTGAAGGAGCCTAGCCTTACAAAGTAAAATTAATTTCTTTACCCTCAGTTATATTATTTCACTTCAAAGAGAGTGAGGATAATTTTAGAAAAGTAAAAAATAATGAAATCATTTTTTCTTAATAAACATTAAGATAAAAATCATGAAAAGATTTTGTGGGCGAAATATTTGGTCATTTATATACAAAGAAACTATAAGAAGTGGTTGCAAAAGCATTTTTTAATCCATGAGTAACACCTAGATGACTAAGTATAAAGAATCAGACCTCAATCTCCATAATATCATACATTTGAAACAACAACCAAGAACATATAGTTAATTCTTTCTTTTTGAATTAATGTGGGAGAATAAAGATGGAAAAAACTATTTTCTTTTCTTTTTGTTAGTGAGATTTTTTAAAAAAGATTTTTATTTATTTGTGTGTGTGTGAGAGAGAGAGAGAGTGAACACAAGCAGGGGGTGCAGCAGACAGAGGGAGAAGCAGACTCCCTGCTCAGCTGGGAGCATGATGCAGGGCTCGATCCCAGGACCTTGGGATCATGACCTGAGCTGAAGGCAGATGCTTAACTGACTGAGCCACCCAGGCACCCCTCTACTTCCTTTTCAAATTGTGTTATTTTTTTCCTATTATCCTTAAAGTGATCTTTCTTGTTCCTTTCCTAGAATCAGCTGTTTAATGAGCTGCTTACATATGATGGACCTCAACTGCTGCAAGATTTGGACACGTACTTAGGGGAAAAGGAGTGGCTTGTTGGTAACTCTGTATGTTTTACATCTTAAAAAAATACAAGTATACACCCATACACATACATATAACCAAAAACTTACAGGGACTCCTGTAGAAAAAAAAGTTATCCATAAGGAAGCAGGGATAAAAGTTAAACTTCTTTGAATAAGCCTGTTTTGGTGGACTTGACTTTGGAACTATGAACTAAAATATTTTATATAATTTTATAAAAGCAAAAACAAAAATATTTTGAAAAGTCAACACTGCAAAACAAAAGCAAAGGGAAGCAAATGAGCATGTTAAATTGATGCATGACACGTGTAGAGAAGTACCATTACTCAATTAGTGAGGAGAACCATCTTAAGAAATACCATTTTTAAAACACAGTAATTTGACTATGCATCTTACTATAAATATTCTCTCAGAACCAAAAAACAGAAACCTTATGCCATTTTTAGTAGAGGCGTACATCAGAGAGAGATTATGGATTCTGTTTCAGACCACAGCAATTAAGTATCACATCAAATGGATTTTTTGGTTTCTCAGTATATGGAAAAGTTATGTTTACACTATACTGTAATCTGGTAAGTTTGCAATGGCATTATGTCTAAAAAACAATGTACAGATCTTAATTTAAAAATACTTTATTGCTAAAAGTGTTAACCATCATCTGAACTTCCAGAGTTGTAATCACTGATCACTACCATAATAATGAAAAAGTTTGAAATATTGCAAGAATTACAAAAATGTGACACAGAGACATTGCTCAAAGTGAGCCAATGCTGTAGGAAAATAGTGCCAATAGTTTTGCTAAACACAGGGTTCCCACAAGCATTTCAAAAAAAAAAAAAATGCAGCATCTGCGAAGTGCAATAGAGTGAAGAACAAAAAAACTGAATGTTCTTGTAATTATATTCTTAGTGGAACTGGGTACAGTCATATTGTTTTATTAGTATTTCTGATATTAGTATAACCATATTTTGGGGTAAAGCAGTAAGAAAATATGTAGATGTTACTGAGAACGAGGTTCTTCAGTGTGGGAGAAAGAAGATAGAGATATAAGGTCAGTGAAGTTAAGTGAACATCCTATTCCTGAATGTGAACTCTCTCTCTCTCTCTCTCTCTCTTTACACACACACACACACACACAGCATAAGGTCATGATGTACTGGCTGTATCTTAGGATAACGGAAAAAGCATGTTATTATCTCTTTTTCTTGAAACAATGACAGACCTTGTTGTTCTGGGCACCCCAGGACTCAAATTCTGGTTTCTAAATATTATAAGGAACCAGGGCTTCTTGGAGAAATGGCTTGTTCTCCATTTGGGACAGGAAATATGAGATGAACTGGAAATACCTTGTTATATCAAAGCAAATAAATTAGCAAAGACAACAGAACCGGGGACTCAAAAGTCAACTTGAAGAGGCTTCCACTGGCTAAACATGGGACAATTCAAGGTTTGCTAAGATTATTAACAGCAGTGGATTGAAACAAATCAAAATTAATGAATCCACGAGTTTATGATGACCAAGCCTACCACCACAACCAAACACAAACACATATATGCAAAACCCCAAACCAAATAGAACTTCATTGGTTACTTTTGGAAGATGATATGGAGACAAATTATTACTCTGACAACTATTTTTTAAAAAGTTGGGAGGTTGGAATGAAAAATTTATCTTGCTTTCCCGATCTATGCCAATTGTACCTCAAGACAACAAAAACTGAAGAGCAAAGTTCGTCTTCATGTAAGTATTCCAGTTTGCAAGGAAAAAGGGGAGATTTAAATCAAGTATTACCATTTTCCAGCCCCTGATGGTTGAAACAGACTGAGGCATTGATTAATAATTGTTAATATCACAAAACGCAAGACAACCAGCTGCTGCAGCCCTAGTACCGAGAGGGAGGAGTACACAGCCAGTAGAAAGTACTACTGACCCAAACTCACGTGGAAACAGGACTCAAATGCCACACCAGGTCAGAGTCTGTGCCTCAAGGAGACTGCATTCCAGGAGACAAGACACAGACTGCTTTGTGACTTAGTCCATTCATGGTCTGTTGAGTCTTTCTGGTGACACAGACACATCCTTGTCACATCTTTATTCTCAGCTTTCAACCTCATCACATGCCCCTTCTTTTCCTCCCATTGATTCCCCCAATAGACTTTCCTAAAATGTTCCTCTCCCTTCCCTATTGAGTGAATAATTTCTAAGGACTTAAAGATTTCCCCTTTGTTTTTCTGTGAAGATTCTTCCGTAAACTACCTCCTGACTCCATCTCTTAGCACCTTCTCCCTTCCTCAGTCTTCCACACATACTGGTGTGTTTTTTTGAAGATTTTATTTATTTATTTGACAGAAACAAAGCTAGAGAGGGAACACAAGCAGGGGGAGTGAGAGAGGGAGAAGCAGGCTTCCACCAGCAGAGAGCCTGATGCGGGCCTCGATCCCAGGACCCTGAGATCATGACCTGAGCTGAAGGCAGAGGCTTTAACCCATTGAGCCACCCAGGCGCGCACTAAAGAGCCTTTATTCTTGCTGTTCCCTCTGCCTAGAAGGCTTCATCAGCAGACCACTGCCTGTCGGGTTCCTGTTCTTCCCTCCATGACCACCTGAGAGTGCTCCCCATCACTTCACTTTTTCTTCATCATCCCTACCAGTTTACAAATGTTTGTCTTCCGGCTTCTAAAACAAAGGTGCACCGAGGAAAGGGCCTGTGTCCCATTGTGCTCTCCAGTCCAGGCCGGCACCTAGACTCGCATGTTGCACACAGCAGGTACACCATAAGTATGTGCTGACTGAGCTCTGAATCCTCTAACCCATCAACTCTTCTGGTTGACAAGTGTTAGTGTGCAGGTTCTGAAACACTAGCAATTGGTATTATTAAGTTCCATACAAAAACAAAACTACGGGTAGCCCACATTTAAACTCCACTCTCTGAGGGGTATTCATCATCTGGAGTCAATGTCAGCCCAATTAGTTTCTAGTCACAAAGGAAGAAAACAAGTGTAGGAAGGAAAGCCTACAAGGATAGGACCAGGCTGTCATCACACTTGGGGATCTGCTAATGCTCAGACCCCATGTGTCTTCCAAGGTGATGTAATATGTTAGTCAAAAATATTTAACTTGCAACTATGAACTCTCTATGGATAACTTGCACTCTATCCCTTTATACTCTCCAGAAGAAAGGAATAAGGTTAATGGGATGAATAATCACACAAGTTCTGAAGACTGGACATTCTTCAGGACTAGTGTGAAATCTTTAGGAAAAGGGAGTTAAAGGGCAAAACCAGATGAATCCATGTCCTGGAATGGATTCTGCTTTGTCCTCTACAGGACATTTCTGGAACAGATGAGGAAGTATTGATTGGGTATTAGATAACAATGTATTACAAAAGTATTGTAAGACCTAACTTAGTGCATGTGTGTACAGGCACGTGTGCGCGTGCGCGCGCGCGCGCACACACACACACACACACACACACACACACACAGAAATACCATTATACAGAGGTGTTAACGGTAGCAATCTCTGGGTGTTGGGTGTATAGTGTCATCTGTAATTTTCTACCTCATATTCATTTCACTTCCGTAGTAACAGGTAATTTTGAATTAATAAGAAACTATTCTTGATTTAACAAATCATGCCTTCGATGTTCAAACGACAATTTTTGTTTCCTTTAAACTAGGTAACTTGGGCAGATTTCTACTGGGAAATTTGCAGCACCACCCTTTTGGTCTTTAGACCTGACTTGCTGGATACCCATCCCAGGTTGGTAACATTACAGAAGAAAGTTCAAGCCATTCCTACCATCGCTGACTGGATACAACGAAGGCCACAAACCAAACTCTAGGTAATGTGTGCTGCCTCTAAGCTTTAGTGCTCTTCACAGCATGGCTTCCATCAGATGAGAAGCTGCATCAGCCTGGTGTGTGATCTATGCACTTCCCTCCCCAGCTCCACCAAGTCTATCACTTTTGCCATATTCTGCTTAAAAGAAAAAAGGAACAAAGGGGGGGGGGAGAGCACTTACATTCATGTATCCTTCCTTCCCCCTTCCCTTAGAATAATTTCACATCATTTATGACTGAGGAAGAAGTTTACAATACAGACAGGGCTCATGTTTCATGGGCTTCGACATGCGTAGATTTCGGTCAGAATGGTTAAGGATCATACACATTTCCCCCCCAAATGGTTTGGACTTAAGCTGTAATTGCATAAAGTATTAACTTTGCTGCTAGCTCTGTTGTCCACAAATCACTAAGTAAACGACTGATGCACATCATGACCAGTGACCAATCATACCGCCTCTTTCAAAGTCTGTTAGTGGTCACCGCACATCTGTTACTCAGCAGCAGCACAGCGGGCAGCTGCCTTGCCTGCTTGCTTCTCAGTGATACCCACACTCGGAACTTTTTACAGAGTGCATCACTGAGAAAGGGAACTCGTCAACAAAGATGAAAGTACAATAAAGAAATGAAAAGTAACCATGATGGAGCCAAACTCAAACTGCACACAAGTGGAAAGAACAGACTGTGAGAACAGTTACAGGGCTGCAGGAGCTGGAGCTGGAAGAACTTGGCAAACTTATTGACAGAAATGAGGAACATGGCTGTGACAAAGACAATGTTCCAGAGGAAGAGAGACTGCCAAAGAGTCTCATGTTGAAAGAACAGAGATCAAAAGAATGAGAAGACAAGCCACAGGCTGGGAGAAAGTATTTGCAAAAGATGTATTTGATACAGGACTATACCCCAAATAGACAAAGAACTCTTAAAATCCAACAAAAAGAGCCCAATTACAAAATAGACCAAAGATCTGAACAAACACCTCACTGAACATACACACCTGGTAAATAAGCATGTGGAAAGATGCTCAACATCATAGGTCACCAGGGAAATGCAAATAAAGATGGTTTACCATTACATACCTATTAGAATAGCAAAACTTCAAAATACTGACACCACCAAATGCTGGTAAGGATATGAAACAAAATGAATTTTTATTCACTGCTGACAGGAATGGGAGATGATAAAGACGACTTGGGAGAGTTGGGCAGCTTCTTACAAACCTAAACCCACTGTTACCATATGATTCAGCAATTACGCTCTTTAGTACTTACCCAATGGAGGTGAGAACCTAGATCCACACAAAAACCTGCAAATGGATGCTGGTGGCAACTTTACTGATAATTGCCAAAACCTGAAGCAAGCGAGATACCCTTTTACAGTGAGTGGTTAAGCAAACTGTGGTACTTCCAAACAAGGGAATACTGTTTAGCACTGAAAAGAAAGGAGCTATCAAGCCATGAAAAGACATGGAGGAAACTCATGTGCAGACTACTAAGTGAAAGAAGCCAATGTGAAAAGGTTATAAACTGCATGATTTCAGGTGCAAAAAGCAAAACTATAGAGATAGTAAAGTCAGGGGCGAAGTGGGAGGGAGGGTTGAAGAGGTTACATATAGAGAATTTTAGGCAGTAAAACTATTTTGTATACTGTAATGATTTGTCAAAATGCACAGAATGTACAAGACAAAAGTAAAGCATAATGCAAACTATAGACTTTGGGTGATTATGACTTGTCAGTACAGATTCACTGACTGTAACAAATGTACCACTCTGGAATGGGTTATTAATAGTGAGGGAGGGTATACTTGTGTGGTGGCAGGGGTATATGGGAATTCTTCACTTTCTGCTCAATTTTGCTATAAACCTAAAACAACTCTAAAAAATAAAGTCTATTAAAAAAGAAAAAAGCGGGGATATTTCATGACACTGGAAATGCAATGAAATGTTGGGGGGTGATCCAAACTTAGAATTATGGTGATTTGCCAAAGTACAAAAAGAATGTTCACTTGCAATTATACATGAAGGTATTACTAAAACTATTCTAAATACATTCTTTACCAAAGTAATACACGTTGTCAGTTTCTTTTACTACTAAAATTAACTTTACTACTTTTTTCATTTACAACACGTTTTTAATGTGTTGAGAAAAAAACTTAAAAGTCATAGAACGTTTTCTCCAATGACCAAGATTATTTCGCACAATTTCAACCTGCAGTCATTATAAGATCCCACACTACCATGGAAAGCAAGAACTGCCCATATAAACAAACCATTTAAATAAAAATCTTCCAAGTAACTACAGATTCTCTCAACCCATTTCAAACCGTAATTATAGCACTGGAATATGTTTTAGTTCAATTTCCATGTTAATATTAATATTGGATTATCTAATCTTGGCATGTCATATTATATATTGAAACAGACTAATGAAGTAGATGGCGTATACTTGAAATGCAGGGCAGAGGAAGGAGAACATGGTTGAGAAGCCGAAATGGGGAGAGCGGGTAGGGGAAGAAAGAAAAAAAAGGCAAGCTGGGTTAAGTATGATTTTAAGGTGCTCCTTTCATCACACCAATCTTCTATGAATAGGGGAAAAGAGGTTAAATACTTTATACATCATTAAGGATTACATATAAAAACAAACTACAGTTACCAAATGACTTGCTTCTTTGGATCACATTTTCTTATCACTAGTGGCTGTTAATACATGATAATAGGTTATAAGTGAATCTCATTACAAAACACTGTATCATGTTATCAAGGCAATCTAAAGAAAAAAAGTATCTTACACAAAAGAAATTCAAATACTACTCTAGGTAATGAAGGGAGTTAACTTTTCTTTCTTCTTATGCACGTTCATTTCCTGCCATAAAATTACATTCTGACAAGTTTTAATGAAAACTGAATTTAGTGGGAGAACTATAATGCTTATCTAACATTATGAAAATTCACAATAACATCAGTCCCCTTGTTTACACAAATTGTAATTCAAAATTCAACCACGGCAGGTTTCATAAGCAACTATTTCATTTCAATCATACTACCATCATCAACCTTTAGGTCATCTTTTTTCACTGAAGGGACAACACATTCCATTATCCCATTCCCGTACCCAAAATAAACGATTCCTTGCTTACTGAGCAAGTAAGAGAGAACATGAATGAATCAGAGTTGCAGACTGTAATTAGAAAACACACATTCTGGGAAGGAAGGGTTAAAAGAATCAGTTCCTTGGGGCGCCTGGGTGGCTCAGTTGGTTGAGTGACTGCCTTCAGCTCAGGTCATGATCCCAGAGACCCAGGATCAAGCCCTGCATTGAGCTCCCTGCTCGGCGGGACGTCTGCTTCTCCCTCTCTCACTCCCCCTGCTTGTGTTCCCTCTCGCACTGTGTTTCTCTCTGTCAAATAAATAAATAAAATCTGAAAAAAAAAAATCAGTTCCTTAATTTTATGGACATTTAAGTGTCTTGCTTAGGGTCACGCAAATGTAAACCAAATCTAATACTCCTATCTAACCTTCATACAGTAACACCAACAGTTAGAAACAAGAGTAATGTTACAATATAAGTATGTATTAGTATAAAGTTACAAGTCTGGGGGTCAGGAATACAGGAATGAAACACATAAGGCAAATGTCTTCTAGCTCCTTGTAAGTTACATTAAAAAATAAAAGTTGGTCAAGATATTAGTCCACCTATGGCTTCACATGATCTTTACCACTGGTAGTAGATTATGATGTTCACATGAACATCAGTCCAGTGAAAGGACTAATGGAAATATATCCTAAGTAATAAATTCCAGTTTATTGAGAAACAGATAATAAGCACAAACGATCTCATTGGAGCTCAATATGGTATTTTTATGGGTAAAGGGAGAGTTAGAAACTATTTAAAAGGGTGTGAAAATACAACTTATGATCACAAATATTTTTATTAAGTCCATGACATAAAAGAGCATCACAGGGAGCACCCAACTACATCTCATTAAAGATAATATGGACTCAATAACACCGAAAGAAGCAGCCTATCACTAAAGACACATTAGTACAGAAAAGTTATAAGAAATCCATTATCAGATTTTGAAAGGTAGTATTTCCAACAATCTAAGCGATCTGGGTCCTGCAATGTAGGAGTGGGTAGTAATAATATTTGCAGATTCCTTCTAGCCCCATTATACTAAAATATAGCCATTATATTCAATATACCTTCAAGATTGAGTAAATTTACTGAATAGTGTTTTCAGACTCTATAATATGTGAAGATTGCTTTGAGAACTTCATTACTCTTCCAACTCCAGAGGATTATATGACCTTAGTTAGCATCTTAGGAAGTGAGGATGCCTTGAAAGTACAATCTCCCAAATTAACAAGTCTATGATTTATAAATAAGTTTATTTATAATGATATTTACATAATAAAAACAAAACACATGAAACTCACAAGTTATACAAAGAAACCGATGTATAATAAAAACAGCAAGATAGACTGACAGGCAAAAATTTAAAGAAAGATTTAATAAAGAGTTAAATATCAAAGAGACAACTTTACTTCTTCTAAATGTCACTTTGTCACCCACACTGAATTGGAATTGAACAATGGCTCTCTCTTCAGGAGGTCCTGTACTGGAAATTCTGGAAACTGATAAATTATATTTTGAGAAGTGTTTAAAGTTAATGACCTAATTTCCATGCAGTACCTAACGCTGCCGTAATATGAAGTCACATTCAGTCCGCTTTGAAGTGAAACAGCCTGTTAATCTGTTCTGCCAGGCTAGACAAATATTACCAACATTAAGCTGATACATGGAGACGTGGCAGGAATAAACTCTATTTAGAGAGTGAAGAGAACTGGAGCAGAAGTGACTGGGCAACAGTTTCAAGAGAAGCAAAAGCCAGGAGAGGGAAATCAATGAAAACATGCACAAGAATAGGCAGAGTAATAAGCACAATTAGTGCAGTGGGGAAATGAACAGAAGGAATTAATCCATGGAGCAAGGTAAGGGCTTCTTCGTTACTATTCACTGGAAAACAACTTAGTGCCTAGCCAAACAAATTTGCTTTAACAGAAGTACTTGGAAGGACCTGGGGTGTTAGTAAATGGAATGCCACCTTTAAATTCAGGTTGAGTTCTTGTTGACAGTGGTGAACATCTGCTTCAAATAGCAATAAAATGAAAGCTAGAATCTATACAGCTGCATCCTTTAAACTAACAAAAAAAGAACTTCAAATGAGACAAGGAAAAACGAGACATAAGCATCGTCAAATAAGGCACATGTAAAAATCTACACACATTATCCAGTGAAAGACAATATATATATATTTGGAGGTAGAAATAATTACAAAAATACTGACATTTCTAAAGCATTAGCATATTTGTTACAAACAATCACCAACTAATCCCCATTCAGAAAACTGTTTTGTAAAATGATTATTCAACATCCTCAGGACTACATATTTGTGGGTTTTTTTTTTGTTTTTTGTTTTTTTTGAAATTTCACATGTGAGCATCTGGAGAATTCAGTTAGTGGCAAAAAAGTTGTCCATAACTATGAGAAATGTAATATGGAAATTATAAAAAGTTATAAATGTTCATAAACCCCACGGTCATCATAATGTAAATGTCCTTGAGTGCACCAAGTTGATATCTCCTCATCAATTAGGAATTCACAATTCTTAATTTCACAGGCCCATTGACGTTTTTAGTAACGTGGCTATATCTGCTGGCATACTCCCTTCATCACCTGCAAGTCAGAAAGGGGCATTAAAAGTTTAATACAAATATTTTATGAAATATACTTTCTCTAACTTTAGTGAATTCCTAATCATCCTTCAAAGCCCAGTCTGCTTCAGCATTGCTCCTTGTTAAAAACCTTCATGAGGGGTGACTGGGATGACATAGTTGGTTAAGCACCTGACTCTGGATTCTGGCTCAGGTCCAGAACTCAGGGTCTTGAGACTGAGCCCTTGGGGGGCTCCATACTCAGCTTGGAATCTGCTTAAGATTTTCTCTCCCTCTGCCCCGCCCCACTGTGCACACGTTCTCTCTCTCTCAATAAATAAATCTAAAACAAAACAACCTTTGCAATTTCTTACATATATTTAGGACTATCTCCTCTGTGCTCATGTTCATATTGCCAGCACAGTAATCTAGAGGCTAGGTTTCTGAACTGACATAAATATATAAAGATAGACACATATTAATTTGGATCATATTCTATTTATATAGCACACAGTATTTACTACTCAGGTTTACTTGATAAAAACATTTATGTAACAAACTCAATAGTGAAAACAAAGACAACCAAACAAATGATTCATCTATACCCTTATTTTCAACCCAAAGATACAATCATTAACTTAGGCTTAACTGGCACATCTAAACATGATTACCAATAAGGCATACCAGTTGAAGATTAAAGTGCTCACTGTAAATAATCTTTTTCCAATGTCTGCCCCATATTTCAATTAAATACCTAGATATTTAACGCACGAAGCATTCAAGATTTTTTTTTTAAGATTTATTATCTGAGAGAGAGAGAACGCACTCCCAAGTGGGGAGAGGGAGACAGAGACTCTCAGGTAGACTCCATACTGAGCATGGAGTCCGACACAGGGCTCAATCCCATGACCCGTGAGATCATAACCTGAGCTGAAGCCAGGAGCTTGATGCTCAACTAACTGAGCCACCCAGGTGCCCCGAGGATTTTTCTAAAGTGGGAAAACATCTTGTGTCAATTAATCAGACTGTTTAGAGATGAAATGATTTATTACTTTATAGGGACAATGGTTTGGTTGACAATTCATAAATATTTGCACATTCATAGCAATGAACTATTTTATAAATTAGATGTAGCTAACATACAGCCAAACTAACAACTTGTCTCTGTCATACATCCACGCCCCAGTTATAATCTAAAATTATGAGTACCTTCATCTACTCTTCTTTCAGTAAAAAACATGTGCACAGAAACACAAACTATTCCATAAATTCTCAAGTCCATGGACACCCTTGCCTTGAGGATCATCCATAGACTTAATAGCCCATGAAATCTACCTTGAAACTTGTCCTAAATTAACTGACCCAACGAAATAATCAGACAGCTCCAGAAGACAGAAAGACAACAAGAATGCAAAAGTATAAGACAATAAGAATGTATAAGATTCAGTACGCTGGGAATGGAGAGGTAGAAAGAAGGAAAAAGGGGTGGGGAGACTCTTCTAAGTTTGAAGATACTAAAGATATAGTGCAATACAATGCAATGTGTGAATCTGGACTTTTTTTTTTTAAGCTATAAAAGACATTGAGGATAACTTGGAAAACATGGTAATATTTGGGAATTGTTTATTTTCTTGGATGTAATAATGGTATTGTGGTAACTCAGAGGGAATGATAAATATTCAGAATGACATGTCATGTCTATGACTGAAATGGTTGAGGAAAAGAAGGTAGATGAAGCAAAATGTTGCGAACTGCTAAATTTGGGGTGCCTAGGTGGCTCAGTCATTAAGTGTCTGCCTTTGACTCAGGTCATGATCCTGGAGTCCCGGGATGGAGTCCTGCATGGGGTTCCCTGCTCAGTGGGAAGCCTGTTTCTTCCTCTCTCACTCCCCCTGCTTGTGTTCCCTCTCTAGCTGTGTTTCTCTCTGTCAAATACATAAATAAAATCTTAAAAAAAAAAAAAACAAACTGCTAAATTCATTTATACTATGCTTTCAACATCTCTGTGTGAAAATTCCCATATTAAAAATTTTAAAAGGTTGAAAATCTATTATTATAATCACATTAAGAGATTAAAGAAAAATAACACATGCCCAAATCCAAATAAAACCCTTATTCTAAAACAGTGGTTCTCTGACTTCAGCATGTATCAGAACCCCAACCAGATTATCAAGTTCCATTCCCAATTTCTAACTGAATAGGGATGGAGTTGGGCTTGGGAATTAGCATTCCAAGGCAATTTCCTGGGTGATGATGTTGCTGTTGGTCCAAGGATTGCACTTTGAGAACCACTAAGGCAAGCTCTAGAAACACAAAAATCCGACAAGCATTTCTGAGAGGAATCATGGCACTTATTTTTTCATAGTTTCATGGAAAGGGGAGCAACAGATTGTTAACATAAAGCACAGAT
Source organism: Spilogale gracilis (assembly GCA_004023965.1). NCBI lineage: Eukaryota > Metazoa > Chordata > Mammalia > Carnivora > Mephitidae > Spilogale > Spilogale gracilis. The sequence goes on from PITA01000248.1 coordinate 261,196, forward strand.
ACACTCAATTACAAATATACTTTTTGTTTACAGTGGAAAATAACCCGACTGTGAGAGATGAAAAGGGTACATCATGCACTCTCATTAGGTCAGTGTCTAATTATTTAAATGAAACCAAAAGCAAAGATGACAAAATCATTACAGTTAAGAAAATAAAGTTACTATTGTATCCTTAGCCTACCAAATAACCTACCAAATAACAAACCAGAAAAAACTGATACAAATACCTTTAATGAGACAGAGGAAAATTTCCTACAGATAAAAAAGAGTGATAAAATGGGAGAATGATTCTTTGTAACTAAACTCTTTAAAGGTAACAGCCCAAAAGCATAGTGGAAATAAACTGCTATTTTAACAGATACTTGATGTGAAAATAACAGGTAAAATGTTAGACTAAACAACTTTAAATAAGTACAAATAAATTTACATAAATTATGACTAGATATGACTAGATATACACTGAGCTTATCTGAAACATCATTAAAATGCCACGGAAAAAAGAAATCAGGGGCACTATAAAAAAGAGAAAGAAGGAAAAGACAATAGTGAAGAGAGAGATGTCAACAAACTGGAAGATGAAAAGCAGATGGAAGCTGACTTTGCAGAGCAGACAAAGTAAAAACTTAAGTGAGCAAAGGTAGAAAATGCAAGAAGGTTACTTCATACTCAGAATCTAAACCACTCCACCACTACCACAAACTCAAGACATGGAGGTAATGCATGGCTCCCAAAGGATGGGGATATTTAGAGCTAAAACAGAGCAGAGTGTAGAGTACAACATCTAAAGCCTGCCCAACAAAGCCAGCCATTTACCTCCAGATAAACAAATGAAGGTTTATTTGAATGCCCGGGTGGCTGAATTGGTTAAGCCTTCATCTCAGGGCACGATCCCGCGGTCTTGGGTTTGAAGCCCCCATTAGGCTCCCTGCTCAGCAGGAAGCCTACTTCTCTCTCTCACACTCCCCTTGCTTGTGTTCCCTCTTGCACTCTCTGATAAATAAATAAATACAATCTTCAAAAAAAAAAAAAAAGGTTTATTCTTTGGAAAGTTTGAATCAGAGGAACACTGAATATGGGCACAGTAAAAGACCGTGAAGCTATAACGGAACAGGACAATTAACTCTACATCTATGACAATATACTCCTCCCCTGCTTCTCTTTAGCTCTTATAATGCAGTCAGTAGGTTTATACTCTTATCTCCCACCATCCTCATTTCACAGAAGATTGGTGAATATGTTCCTGGGGAAATGAACCAGCCCACAGGAAGCAGCCTATATAGTTAAAGACAGTGGGGAGTCCAAAAATCAAACTGCTGAAACCCCAATTAACTAATAACTATGATGGTGCTATATCTGGATGGGTGACAAAAGTGCTAAAAGGAGAACAGGTATTTAATTGTTTTATTAAATTTGAAAAGATGCCCTAATGAAACAGTCAGGAAAAAATGCTGTGTTGTGGAATCTGCCTTCTACTGCTTTTGCTAGATAATGTGAAATTGGCCAAGTTGCCACCTCCACACAAAGCCTAGCAACTGTTTAAGTTATAATCATCACAGTTGCTTCTACTCAAACTTTCTTTAATGCCTGCCTCCCCAACCGAAAGCACCCTGCAATAAATGCTATGACAGGAAGGACACCTACCATATATACCCCTAGCTCTTTCTCTCTTTTCTCAAAGACAGATTAAAATACACTGAAGTCTTAATAGTACAGAGTGCCCAGCAAAACACAGGGACCTAGTAAATTTTCAATGGAAATTTGCTGAATTGAAATAAACCATGATCAACATTAGGAATATCCTTATTAAAATAATGATAAAATAGCTTATATCCAATCAAATCTAACACCGAGTAAGAAAAGTAAGATGTTAAAGACTGCATGCTGTGTAAAAGGGGAAAAGAATATACTTATTTACTTCTATCTACATAAAATATGTAGTCACATGCTAATAAAAGTTAGTGTGTCACCTTAAGGGGGAAACTGGATGACAGGGTAAGAAGAAGGCCTGTGTTTGCTTTTTATATGTTTTGAATCTTGAACTGTGTTATCTTGAATGTGTTATCTTTTCAAAAACAAAAAATTTTAAAAGTATGGAATGAGGGGGTTCTCTTAGAGGGTTCTTTCTAGTATCCAACCAACTTCAGTCTGAAATTACCAATATTTTTAAGGCAAAAAATGCATTTTATTGCACTCTAGTGCAGTGAGTATTTTCTGGTCAAAATGAAATTAATGTAGATGTTATAGTTCTTAAGAAATGAATATTTTGCAATGTATTTTAATTCTTTGGATTCAAATACATTACTTACATAGTAAGTAAATTATAAAATTGCCGATAAAATTATAGATCTAATTTTATTTGGGGGACGTTTTGGTGTCAAGAGATAAGGGATAGAAGAGACAGAATTATCCAAAAATCAAGCGTTTTTATCAATTCTTGCTAGATAATCTTAGTTGTTGTGGTACTTTTGAAAGAGCATGCTTTTTCTATACTGTACACGCCAGTGAAGGATTTGGGTGTTTTTGTTAATCTCTTGCTGGTGTTAATTTGATACCTTTTCATATAAATAAATATGGATGTTTCTGCTTACGAACAACTTACCTTCATCGACTGTGGTCATATCTTGTTCTAGTTTCAGTTTCTGTTGGTTAATTTTTAGCATGGATTCTTCAATTGTCCCTTGGCTTATTAATTTTATAACTAGTACCTCTCTAAAGAAAACAGAAGATATTTGGTTACTTAATATATAATTATTTGGATACATATAAGCTATATAAAACATCCTGGAGTTCAATTAAGAATAACTTGAAGATTATAAAACAAATATATCCAAAACTTTAAATTCCCTTTTACTCAAACTTTTTGGATTGATATTTTCTGAGCACATAACTTTTAAACGACGTTTCTTATTAATCCAAAGTATCTGTACTCCAAAAATTACTGGTAAAACCTACTAGAACAAACAGCCTGGGTTCAGATAGGTATTCATCTTAAAATGGAACAAATTAAAAAAAAAACCCAAAACCAAAATAAAAATAAAAATAAAAAGGAACATGCTTTACTTGTCAGGTTCCACTAAATAATTCAGTATAAAAAGTAAGAAAGCGTAGTGAAGTACAAAGATTGCACAGAAAGTTTTAATCCCATAATAGGTACAGATAAATATTTGGTTCATAGGGGTGCCTGGGTGGCTCAGTTGGTTAAGCAACTGCCTTCGGCTCAGGTCATGATCCCAGAGACCCAGGATCGAGCCCCGCATCGGGCTGCCTGCTCGGCGGGAAGCCTGCTTCTCCCTCTCTCAGTCCCCTTGCTTGTGTTCCCTCTCTCGCTGTATTTCTCTCTGTCAAATAAAATAAAATAAAATCTTAAAAAAAAATATTTGGCTCAGAAATGAACTTATCATTATCTTTTGGAAATATTATTCACTACTTATGTATAAAAGTAGAGTTGAATTATAGGTATTGACACCTCTTTAAGCCCAATGTCAAAATGAACCTTCACCTAAAATATCTACAACTTAAATAATGTATTTCCTAGAGGATAACAGGGTAGCAACAGTATATTAATCTATCTGGTTTTTCGGTGGTCTAACAAGACTTTTTAAGTACTAATAATTTTCAAAGGAGCTGAGCCATTTTGTTTTCATCAGCTGCAGAACTAACTGGGGTGAGGCGGGAGGTTCTTTTGCTTTAACTACTAGAAAATGAACAGGTTACATAGGAACACTGATGGTATGAAATGTCTCAGCAGCCAAGCTCTGCTGAAAATACAAAAACTGAAGTGGGACAACTGACAGACTATGTTCTACTATTCTATACAAAATTAAACTGGCATTTGGTCAAAAATAAATTTCAACTGAAAACACTTACTTAGTCTGGCCTACTCTGTGGCATCTATCTTCTGCTTGTTTGTCATTGTACGGGTTACAGTCAATGTCATGAAGTATGACGACATTCGCTGAAGTAAGGTTTATTCCTAAGCCACCAGCTTTTGTTGATAGCAGAAACACAAAGATATCCATATCGGTATTAAACTCGTCAATTAGGTGAATCCTATAAGATAAATATATTAGGCTAAACTTCACTAAAATGTAGATAGCTAAAACTGAAAACAATCACACTACATGGGAAAAAAACTCGAAGATGTAAATACATGCTCTTGGCAATACAGTTACCTTTCCTGCAGTTACTTTACCAGAAGACCTTCCCAATTTACCAACTTCTCTTCTACACCGTTTCTCTTCTATACCGTTTCTCTTTCTACTAATTCTCACTTTAATTCAACTATTCAGGTTTGAGTAATACTAAAGGGTTATTTTCCCCTTTGTTTAATGACTTCTGGCTTATCTAAATTTTGGATATTGCTTTTCAATCTTCAGCATTCTCAGAAGTCTATTAGTGGCTGCTCTTGATACCAGATGAACTAAAGATCTTAAGATCAAACTGGACTAGCAGTAATTCTCATTCAGCATGATTTCTCTATACTGCAGGAAAAAAAATTCATTCTGGCTGATAAAAAGTAAACCAAAAGATATAATGCAGTTATAGAAATAGAGAAAATATTCCTTTTTTTCCCTTAAGACAATCTTTTAATATTTGGGAATTAAAAAAATAAACAAACCAAACTTATTCAATTACTCTTAAAATATGAAAAGTCTAAGATTTCAAAACAATCTTGGTTTTTGTGTTTTAAACAATCTTGGTTTAAAGGTAAGCTGCTTCAAGGGTCTGAATGAGCCTTAAAGGGAAAACATTCTAATTAGATATCAATATAGATTTCTACACAATTCAGAAAAAAAACTTAGAAAATTTTCCTTATCTTAGGACAATGATTTAAAATAACCACACAAAAGACTCAAAAGTAATACAATTCAATCAAATGCTTTATACATATTTTAAAATCCAACATTTACTCCTCTTTGGAGGTATGGTGGAGATTTTCTGAAACTGAAGTGATGTATACCAACCTTTCAGAAATCTGAGTCTTCCCATCTAATCTGAGGTACCTATGCTGATGATGTTTTAAGAGAACCTCTAAAATATCCAGCATCATGGTAAATTGGCTAAATAACACAACTCTATCACCCTGTGAAAATACATATATGGATTAGATACATGGAAAAATAAAATTATAAGTATCTAATGATCAACTGCTTCTTTAATAAAAATCAAATGATCACAGCAAATGTAAATTTTTTGTTACAGATATAATAAACTTATATATTAATAAATTACCTTAACTTCCAAACTTCAGGCCTAAAATTTAATTCCCAGTTTTCATTTTCAAGGACAGTTAATGAAAACAGCTAAAAAGTACTATTTGGATTATGATCTTACAAATTTAAGCTTTTTCACGTATGAATGGTAGTAGTACTAAAATAACATGGTATCCTCAAAATACTAACTTTGAGGGCAATTACACAGATTGTGACTCATGAAATAATGACATTTAAGATTATTTCTTAAAAACATCCACAGAGATTCTACTAACCTCTTTCTTTTTCAGACTCAACAGAGGAAAAATCACCAGAAAACATATCCCCAAATATATACCCTAAATGCTCAAAGCATTAATTTCTAAGAATAGATATAACAGACATAGGCTAAAACTTCAAGAAATTCAAATTATGCCAGAATTATTTTAAAGAGGTTTAACCAACTGGAAAAATACAAGAAGAATAGCATTCTTCTTTATTGCCTTCTGCTTAAATTAGGCCAGAATTATTTACAGAGGTTTAACTAACTGGAAAAATACAAGAAGAACAGCATTCTTCTTTATTACCTTTTGTTTCAATTCAGACAAGATGCATCCTAAAACTCGGAATTTTCCAGAATCTAAAATCAAGTCCATGTCTAACTGGAAGCTATTAATATGTCGATATTGTTTACAAAGTACATGTAATTCAAAGTCTGTCATAACTTCCATATCTTCAAAGATCAAGTCAGGGTTAGCCTCACAATGCGTAGGTTCCTTAAAACAAAACAGAATACACACTTCAAAATGAAGATAATTTATAAAATGACCAGAACACTCAAATAAAATTGTTCATATCTGACAAAATATTAAGTAGCTAAACAAAACAGGTTACACGGTACAATTTAACAAAGGAAAATAATCTTCATTATTTTAGGTACAATAAAGGGGGAAAAGTTCTTACTGTTTTAGAGACAACATTCTGAAATATTCAGAGATGAAGTAATGTCTAGAATTTGGTTCACAATAATCCTGGGTCTAGATGAAACAAGAGCAGTGTCATTCTAGATAACAACTAAAAAAAATGGGTGAAGCTTACATGTGAAGAGGATTTCATTATATGATTCTCTCTACTTCCACATTTGAAATCTTCCATAACAAATTTAAAATAATATAAAAACATTTTAAAAAGCAAATAGTTGCTTTTAACACAAAGATCTATAAAGGAGAATGAAGGGTAGATGCTATGAAGAATGAGGCAAAAATAAAGATGAATAAAATTATAGACAAAATATAATACAGAAAAAAATGAAATAAACAAATGGAGAAAAACAACCACTGCCCTGGACATAAAATCTGAATATCTTTTTGGTAAAATAAAGAAGTGCATTATGGCAGTCTCAATCAGGAGCTGGCAAATTTTCTGTAAAGAGCCAGATGGTAAATATCTTAGGTAGGCTCTGTAAGCACAATGATCTATTTTGCAACTTCTCAACTTTGCCGTTGTACAGGCATACCTTGCTTCACTTTTTGGTGTATGGGTTTCACAGATAATGTGCTTTTTACAAATTGAAGGTTTGTGGCAATCCTGTGTCGACCAAGTCATTTGGTGTCATTTTCCAACAATATTGCTTATTTTGTGTCTCTGGTAAATCTTAAAATATTTCAAACTTTTTCATTACTATTTTATTTATGGTGATCAGTGAGTACAACTTGCTGAAAGCTCAGATGATAGCAGCCTTTTTTTTTTTTTAGCATTTTTTAAGTTGGGTATGTACACTTCTTAGACATAATGCTACTGCACCCTTAATCAACTACAGTACAGTATAAACATAACTTTCATATATGCACAGGAAAACAAAAAAAATTCATTTGACTCCCCCGCAGTGGTCTGGAGCCAAACCTGCACTGAGAAAGTGGTCACAAAAAACAGAGACAGAAAGATGTGGCAGTGTTAAAACAAAATTTTATAAAAATAGCCACTGCCATATTTGGCCCTAAGGCCATAGTTTGATGACTCCTAATACAGACTGTCAGCCCTCTCAGCTCTTATGTTCCCCTAAGTTATCTTGAACTTTGTCTTAAAAATGCTTTACTAGGGGCACCTTGGTGGCTTAGTCATTAAGCGTCAGCCTTCGGCTCAGGCCATGATCCCAGAGTCCTGGGATCAAGCCCCACATCGTGCTCGTTGCTGAGCTGGGAAGCCTGCTTCTCCCTTTCCCTCTCTCGCTGTGTCTCTCTCTGTCAATAAATAAATAAAACCTTTAAAAAAAAATGTTTTTCTTAAATATGAGGGTAATGGATCAATATGCTCATTAGACTTGACTAATCTTTAATTAGCCTAACGATTTGACCTTATGTTCAATAGTGTTAATAAAGGTCAGTGTTAACATAGTATGAAATCCTTACCTTTAGCATAAGCTGAGACATTTCCTTGAGCTTTTCAGCTGTGTAATATTGGCGATGTAATAAAGGATGATTGGCCATTTTTCTTAATTGCATCATGACATTGCACATTTCTGTGTTTTTTTCTGTAATCCAAAGAGCACACATTAAAAATAAAAAAACAAAACCCAAGTTGAGAGATGTCTGTTAAAATACATCTCAATGTAAACAAAAAGTTTAAAATTATTTTTTCAAATTCTAAGTAATTTTTAAAAATGAGCAAATCCCACTATAATGTGACTAAAAAAAATGTAGCCCCAATACAGGATTATTTTTCACACGCAATTGTGAAAATCAGATTATACCCAAGTTATTGATAGATTTTTTCAATCTGTTGAAAAGACCCAAATAGAGTTGCTCTTGTTTCTCTGACATTGCACACAATTCAATTTGATCTTTCTTGGGGGGTAGCTGCTTGAGAACCTGAGAAAGGAAAACAGTTTAAGCAAATCTTTCAAATAAAGAAGAAAATAGATTTAAAAAAAATCATAATAAATATGCAGATAAGTTACCTCTTCTTTTACCCTTCTGAGAATAAATGGTTTAATAATTTGTTTTGCATGTGCTATTCTCTCCTTTTCATATATACTTTGCTCATCTGCTGATTTCTAAGTAAAAGAAAGAACACATCCTTTTAGAAATTACTCATTTAAATGATCACTGTTAGTAAGATTACAGAATGTGAAAAATCATCCTTACTACAATCTGAGTTATTTTCCACAGAAACTCACTTCATTCTAGATGGAATTTCACATTTCAGCTCTGGGCTACTAACCTACTTCTTTAAATCCATTTGTACTTTGAAGTTTCATGTATGCTGCTGAGCTAATAAAATTGAACTGTCCTATGATGGTGTTCAGTAGTTTAAGTCATGACTAATGAGCCATAACTAAATTACCAGACAGCTCTCATGAAAGTGTCCATGTGTGTGTGTTTAACAGGGTGGAGAGAAGAAGAAAAGGGGAAGAGAAAGAGAGATAGGTAGAAAACTTGCATTTATTTCTAGAGAAATGACCCCAAAAGAAAGCTAGTGCAGGTGATGCACACCATGTGTTCTAAAAGAGAGGGATGGTTCCTAGTCAAGCCCTGTTAATTTTGGAGAATTAAAGAAGGAAGTGGAATTTTATTCTAAGATGTGAAGTCTTCCGTACTCTATAATCTACTAGACCATCAAGTGGGAGTGAATACATTACTGAAAGTTTTAAAGGAAGTTAATTTGCAGTGGAATAATATCATAGAGAATTCTTACAAAATATATGTAACTTGGAGGAGGGTCAAGAATCTATATAAATATTGTTGTATTGGAGAATTTAGGTCTATACTACTTTTTCTTTATTAAAAGATCTTTTTTTTTCTTTCTTTCATTTTTTGAGAGTGTGTGCTCAAGCATACATAAGCAGCGGGAGGGGCAGAAGGAGAGGGAGAGAAAGAATCTCGAGCAGACTCGGACTCCATGCTGAGTACAGAGACTCATTGGGGCTCAATCTCGCAACCCTGAGACCATGACCTCAGCTGAAACTGAGAGTCAGACACTTAACCAACTGAGCTATCTAGGCATCCCTATACTAGTACTTTATCTAAGCAACATGGAGAAAATTAACCAGATTTTCTTCTAGATAGAATTTGTGAAACTGTACAAAATCGTTACTTTGGGGTGCCTGGATGGCACAGAAGGTTGAGCTCAGGCTGTGGTTTTGACTCAGGCTGTGGCCTCCAGGTCGTAGCCTTCTGGGTCATGGGCTCAGCCAAGAGTCTGCTTGAGATTCTCGCTCTCCCTCTCCACTCCTGACCATCCCTTTCCCCACGCCATTCTATTTAAAATAAATGGATTTTTAAAAAAATTGTTACTTTTAAATTTATGAATTTTTATTTCAAAACATATTTTCCAGTACAGGAGTTTTCTGGATATTCTACTTTTGTCCAGTTCTACAGTTTACCTATAAAGAAATGCTACTAATTTACCAAATCTTAGTAAAGTAAATGCAATGACCAAACCTTCCCCACATATTATATATCTGAACACTCCACTAATTTAAAATTGTCACTTCAGAAAATTAGGATATTAAAACCCAAACTTTTGGGTTTCAATTGGGACTTCAATTACAGAAGTCACCAATTTATTTCCCATGGTATTTTGGTGGACTTTCCAAGTCATCCAAGTATAGCGATATCAACTACTTAAACTTAATTGATATCATATATACACTAAGAGAGCAAGAAAAAAAGAAGAGTGGCCCATATAAAACACAAAGTAACATTAACATTTTGGGAGAAAATATAAGTTTATGCTTACTGTTTTAGAAGAAAACATTCTTCGTATTTCACTGGTGCTACTACTAAACATGTGTGGCATAACAAAATTCAACAGTGACATGAGTTCTAACAGATTATTCTGTACAGGTGTGCCTGTGAGCAGCAAACGGTTATTTGCCTGTGAAAGTAAAATTTAGATTAGCTTTCTTTTTTTTTTTTTAAAGAGCCAAGTCCTTCCTATCTATACACTCTTCAGCGGGAGGGGGCAGGGATTAAAACTTTTATTAATAATGTAACATTCTGTGATGAAAGACTAGCAATTTAGAAAAATTATCATCTATTGTATTTTAAGGTAGAAAGTGTAAAACTAATGGTTTCATTTTATAAGTAGGTAACTTGATTGTATTTTATATTCATAAAGTTTATCATGGAACAGGGATTGGTAAATTGAGGCTCATGAGCTAATAAAAATGGTTTTTGTACTTTTAAAGGGTTATAAACATAACAAAACAAAACAAAAGAAAAGCAAAGAACAAGTCACAGAGGAAGGCCCACAAGGCATGAAATATTTATTATCTGGACCTTTACAGAAAAAGTTCGCTGACACTTGATATAAAATACTAAATAATTAAAACACGTAAGTTCATTACAATTGGAAAAATACATGAAATACACTTACATTAATTGTCATAAGGTGCTGGTAGCGGATGGAGCCCATATTCTTCAGCATATGGCCCTCATCAAAAATTGCGTAATTAAGTTTCAGCCGTCGAAACAGACTACGATCATCAGAACTGCTGATTGCACAATTATACCTGTCATCAAATAAATAAATAAATAAAAATCTCTAAGGTTATACCTTTAAAAGCCCGGATGTTAAATGTTTTCTAAAAAATTATTTTTATTTATACATTTCTAATAGCCAGTACCTGAGAGATACCACTAGACATAGATGGTGTTCAAATACTGACACACTCGTATACAATAATTATTTATGTACATGTAACCAAGTTATAAAAGCTGCAATGCGAAGGTAAAGGAAAATTTTAATGTTATAATTAGACAACTTCTACACAACTAAGAAGAAACCAATTTGGGTATAATTTCTATGTTATCTGCAACTATTACACACTTTGCTTCAGGAACTGTTACATTTTCAGAACAAAAGCAGAGAAAAAAAAGAACATGAAGATATCTGTTAAGAACATAATAGTATTGTATTAAACTAGTAGAGTACACCCAAGGAAAAGTTAACAGTAGCTAGTAGTACTAGACTATATATAAAAATGGAGTATATTTTATGTAGAAAAGATGAATTTTGATTCATCTTTTAATCATGGCCTCCTACAGAAGTCAGTAGATGGAAACTGTAACTAAATACTGACAGTAAATATGAACTTAAAATAACCCATATTTAAAAATGCAACATGACAGCATTAAGTTCTCTGTTATATATTTATGCTAAATGGTTACTACCAAGTAATGACTAACTTAGTCAAAGTTTTATTTTCCATCCTTCTATTTTAATTCAATTTTTTCATTTAGAGTGAGATTCTAGTATATTTAATACTTATTAATAATTAACATTTTTAAGTTACAAATATTACAAATCATTTTGGTGGCATATCTTCAACTTTACTTGAAGTTTAACAGAAAGAATCCTATAAAACTACACTTTCAATCAAGTGGACAAAACCTTTATATAATAATCAGTATCAGTCACCTGTTGTACTAGTAAAAAACTGAATAATGCCCGAATACTCAACATAAGTTATTCCATTACTTTTGTTGCATGGTTCTTAGCCTAAACTTTCCTTTATGTTACTACCAACATATTTTAAGTATTTTTTTAAATATAGGGGTTACACAGTATCTCCCCAATTTTTTTTCTCAATACTTACGTGGTCACAATTACGTTATATTCTTCATATTTACTATGAATGTTATATCTAATCTGTTTACGTTCTTCTTGAGAGCCTATAATTTAAAAACACACACACATATTGATTGTATTTAATGTACTTTATGATATATTAGGATTTTAAAGAAATTTCCAATTAAAGCAAAATGACATTCTTACCATAGTAACAGAGCACCTTTAAAGTGGGGCACCACAAATTAACTTCTCTTAACCAATTATCTAGGAAACAAGAGAGGTATTACTTGCATCTGCTAAATAGGTCAGGTATATGCAGTGACATGAGTTCTATCTAGAAATTTTTCTTTTGTAAAATAATAGAAGATTTTTAAAAAAATCACAGACCCTTCACAATTTTACTCTTAATGTTTAAAATAGTTTTAAGGGACAAAATGAAAGGTAGAGGACCAACCGTTATATTTATAGGATGATTAAATTCCAATTTAAAGAGTTTTTTTGGATTATGTTCTTATGTATATTTACTTACTCGGTCTATATCCAAGCAAGTAATTTCAGTGGGGATGAACTGTATACTTTCTGACTTAATAAATGTTTAATTATAAATTTAAAAGCACTTGTTTTTCTTAGGTACTCATTAAAACAATTTTCTAAAAGTCTTACAAAAACAAATGATCTGATCAATGGTCCCTGAGGCATACTAATTTAAAAGCTGAATAACTGACTTGTATTTGAGAAATTTTCTTTTAAACGACGTCTAGTACAATCAAACACACATACATACACAAAGGGAGAAAAAAGTGTAAGAAGACCACAGAATTACTATTCATCTCCACAAACTAAGAAATCACACATAAACAGTTTTTTTCTCCCTGTATAAAACACTATACAGTCAAGTATGGTTGTTCACAGTATTACAAACCTATAGTTGATGCTGGAACAACGATCAAATGAGGACCTTTATTACCCTCCTGATAGAGGTATGCCAGGAATGCAATGGCTTGGATAGTTTTTCCTAGGCCCTAAAATTAAATGTTTAAAAGACAATGTATGAAATTTAAAAACAAACAAAAATACTGGAAAACACAAAAGGAAAAATAGTATTTCTGATTTTATTTATTTTTGATTCCCCAAAATGCAACCCTATGAGAATTCTACCATGTCTTAGTTCTCTGTGACAGATAAAACAGATCATAATCTCCAAATGATTCTATAACTTAGTGAGCAGGATGTATCCTAACTGCTAGTTAAAATGAGACACATAATATGGAAGAGCTCAGCAATGTACATAAAGGACATAATCTTGGTAACTGTTTAATATAAAACAAATATTTAATACATACTGCACACATTAAGAAAAATGCTCCAGCGACTAATTGGATTTGAACATATGCCTATCCTATTACCCACCGATTTCATTTCTAAGAGTATATTCAAGAGATATGAGAATATATGTTCACGAAGAGACTTGAGTGAGAATGTTGACAGTAGTTCAAACACTGAAAATAACTTAAAAGTCCTTCAACAGGAGAATGGAAAAATTAAGTTGTAGCATATTTATAGTAGGGACTATTGCATGCCAATAAAACACCAAACTACTGATACATATAAGAACAAGGATGAAACTCAGTAACTTTATCATGCATCAAATGAATCAGAAACAAACAGTATATACTATATGGCTCTATTTATATAAAGTTCAAAATATGAAAAAAAAAAATCTATGGTTATAGGCATCCAAAGAATGGTAGTGGTAATGACTGAAAAGGAGCATGAAGGAACTTTCTGGGATGATGGAACCATTAAGCTGAACATTTGTACACTTTACTATAAGTAAATTATACATCAGTGAAAGGGTTTTTTCTGTCTTGTTCTTTTGTTTTTAAAGGCTACTGGGGAGGAGCCAAACATTACTAACTGTTAAGAACTGAACTGCCCTCATTGCCCAATTTATGTGTTGAAGCTCTATCCCGAAATGTGACTGAATTAGGAGACAGGGCCTTTAAGAAAGTAATTAAGATTAAAGTGAGATCACAAGGATGGGGATCCAATCCCCATTTAAAGAGAAAGAGACACCAGGGATGTGTGTGCAAAAAGAAAAAGACATGTGATGCATGGTGAGAAGGTGGCCATCTGCAAATGAAGGAGAGAGGCCTTGGAAGAAATCAAACTGGCCAACCTGTGGTCTTAGATTTCCAGTCTCCAGAGCTATGAGAAATAAATTTCTGTTGTCTAAGGCACCCAGTCTTTGGTCTTTTATTATAGGAGCCCTGGCAGACCAAGCAAGACATTAACTTATAAATACTATATTTCATATTTATATTATAAATATAATACTATATTTTATATTCACTTATAAATACTATATTTATAAACAATAAGTTTTACATATTATACCTCTTTTGGTAAGGATTAGCCCATTAAAGGCAAAGTTGGGGCCCCAAACCCAGATCTAATTCTCAGGTCCATTTTCTATCACATAAATAGCATCTCTGTTATGATGATAATATGATGTATGTGTGGGAATAGTCTTAAATAAAAAAGGCTACTAGAAGCTAACTACAGAATAAAGATCACTATGTTAATTTTTATTTTAATAATGTAATACACAATGTAATATATGTGTATTTAATAAACATTTTCTTCACTAAACATAACCTATTTTTAATAAACTTTTTAAAGGAGGAAGGACACTAGGTTAAAGGTCAGCGTCTATGTGACAATACCTAGCTAGGCTGTAATGAACTTCCTAAGCTTAGTTTCATGCAAATGTGATCTGGGAAAAAACAAACTCAGAGACAGCTAACAAAAGTAAAATGGCTGAAATGATGTCCTGATAAGGGTATGGATTTATTTATAGATATCTATAAAACTTGCTGACAAATGTGTACATTTATAAGTTATCTATAAATTTAAAGGTAGCTATAACTATAGAGAGCAGATATAACAAAATCTCATTGAGTATTTCACATATACGTATATATGTATGTGTACATAGACACACACCCACAGAAGAAAATAATCTGAAAAGATATACACATCAAAACAATACTTATTTCAAAGTGGTAGGAACGAGTGATCTTGACTTGTTTTTCGACTTTTATATAGTTTAATTTTTAAAACACATATTTATTAACTTGATAATAAGAAAGAAAGAAAGCCCATTTTCATTTTGGGGAGCAATGAGGAGGGAGGCTAGAGCTAAGAGAAGCAATAGAAAATTAAAAGGGGTAATTGGGGTATTAAAACACTGACGTGAGAACAGTAAACTACAGAGGTCAAGGGAAAAACTTATTTTTAAGTGACAGCAAAAACACCTTTTATGACAAATCCTAGAAATAGAGTACTACTTACCATTTCATCTGCCAAAATGCCATTAAGTCCATGTTTATGTACCAATGCCAGCCAATTCAAACCAACCTTCTGATAGGGCTTGAGTGACAAACTGGTAAAGAGAGTTATCAAATATTATGGATTTGTACTTCTATTAGTTTTCTTTACTAGTTTTCTGACATGAAGGGTTATATTTACAGTGCACACAAAACCTGAAATACCTATGTCTAGTCTTACCTTTTACCTATGTTATACAACCTATTTATACTTAGTTAAGAAAATTAGCCCAAAACACAATACATTTTTTTCAATTTTCTCAAATTTTATTTTGTACTGATTTATTTTTGTTCTGGCTATAACTATAAAAAATCCCCATATTCAGTCATAATGGAATGCCACCAAATTAATTCCATAAATGATCAGAATATTAATTATGATATTAATGACATATTACCAACCTAATATTTATACTAGAAAACGGTACTGTATGGATTTGAATTTTACCACATTAAGGAACTTCAAATGTTAGGACAACACAAGCTTAATTTGCCTTTGCCAGGATGACTGAATAAATGTCAATCACCTCTAGTACCAGTGGAATAGGTAATTCTAGAAGGTGTATATTATGTACGAATGGAAACTTGCTAGACATCAATGAGCATCAGTGAGTAGAAAGTAGCAAGCCAGTTTCAAAATCTCATTTAATCTGTAAACACACAATTTGGAAATAACTTGTTTGGAAGGTAATATGGAAGGTTATAATGGATGAAGTGGTTACAAACTAACAGCAGTTAGACAAATATTTTCAAGCACCATGTCATTTAATCTTTTAACATCCTATAAAGATTGGCTATTACCATTTTAAACAGATGAAAATTTTGCCTGAGGCTAAGTAATCTGCTTGAGGCGGCATAACTACAAAGTGTTCTATGGAAGGCTAAGATTTTAACTAAGGAAGTCTATCTCATTTGGAAGTTTATTCTCATACTAAGCAAGCATATAGCCCATATTAAGATGGAAAGCTAGGATAAGGCCATGTATGTGCCTCTCATTCTCCAGCTTTGATCCTGTCCCCTTAATTCCCTATTACACACATCCTATCTGCACATAGGGACAGGGTATGGATATAACTATGGTATAAGAAACAGTTAAAGGTCCAAATTCTAAAATCAATATACCTTAATTAGAACAGGGATAAAAGAGCTGGGGTAGAAAGATTTCCATCTTAAATCAGAATCTGCTTTAACTGTGATGTATGCAATCTACACATTTCTCATTAAAAAAATTTTTTTTTAAGTATTAGGAAAAAAATCAGCAGCATTGCTGAAGTCTTTGTAATTCATTTATAAAAATGTCCTTGCCTTCTTGGTCAATATAATTTCTACTGTCACTATGAAAGTAACGATAAATAAAACTTAATACTTTACATAGATACTTTAATTTCCAGATCCAACTAAATTCTTTCTACTACAATAATGGAGAAAATAAATGCTAATATTGGAATACTTACTATTATAAAGCAGACACAATGCTATGGGCTTGATATGCATTATTTCTTCATTTAGTCTACATTATCAAGCAAGTAAAATTACTATCCCCATTTTACAGATGAGACCATCTCTGGGGCTCAGAAGCTAAGTAATTTGTCCAAGATCACATAGCTATCCAAATCCATGTCTGCAGTGGCAGAGAGAGTATCCAAATCCAACTCTGATCCAGAGCTCATCCCTTAAACAGCAAAACACGAAAAAGTTCTTTCTCTCTGACCTACCCACTCTATGGTCAAAACTGAGTTATTATTTTTGAGTCCTTCCTAAGGCCTTACTCATCTCCCACACACAAGTTCTCATTTCACTGATGAAAGCTGATAAGGTAAGCATAGCACACTATTTATTAATGCATCAAAGGGCGAGTGTGCTATCCCAACACCAATCTATCACAAGTAGCCAAGAAATATTGAGAAGCTAGTATAACTGTTAAAATATTCTTCACTGGGCATAAAACTTCAAAAAGTGATGAAGGAATTTTGAGAATATTTACTATACAGAATTTTTTGACCAAATAAAACCGTTTCATCTATAATCATAAAGCAGCTCTGGTGGCTGTTTTTGATCAGGACATTAAATAGCGTTGATATATTGTAATATTTAAAGAAAATACAAGTATTTATGTGTGTGTATGTGCTTGTTTATGTGTATATACATGCATATATTTGTGTATGGATGTGCTCTCGCTGGATTTATCTAAGCTACAAGTAACTTTTTGTTGCTTAGTATTCTTCAGAATGCAAAAGATCAATGAAAACACAATTTTGACAAAGATGTTTGAAATCCAATTTACTTGCAACAAATTTTCAAAACAGGGCAGTTGTATTCTTTCTCCAGCAGGGTCTAATAGTTAGATGTTGTATAATCATACCTTCCATTTATTCAATTTATTTTGACATTCTACAGTTTTTTCAAATTTTCATGATTGCATATGAATCCCAACCACCAGTTTATAGGTAAGAATGTAATATGTTCAGGGTTACCTAAATGGCAAGAACTAAGGCCCCAGGCCTTCTGAATTAGTTAAATGCTCTCTTCTCATAAGCAGACTACAAATACCCTTAAAGTGAAGGTTTTCTTACCACCTAAGGAAAAAAACGATTTTATGATTTTAAGTTTTCTGAGACCATAAAAGAAAATGAGGCAGCACATTATTTTGAAGGTACTTGTTTTTGTTAGAAGAGAAAAAAAATCCTTTCAGACAGTTACGACTTCTTTTCAGAATGAAAATTAAACTGGGTTTAAATCTCCTGCCAGAGAAACTAGCATCAAAATTATTTTGAAAGGTGAGAAAGCCTAAAATGGAAACAACATGAGTCCATGCAATATACCTACTTTGAGTTTAAAATGCAGAAACAGTCTAGGGAGACTTGTTGCAAGTTATTTCATATGAAACAGGTTTAGGGATACTAGCTGACCAAAAGCTGTATGTCCCATAAGTCTAATATAGTTGCTAAAAATACTACCACAACATTAGTTTGTACTAATAGTAGTATCCAAACTACTAAAATACTTCCATCATAGTACTTTGAGTTAGTCAAATCACATGTGCAGTATTGATCTGTATTCGTATCACTGTCAAATGGCTTCAAAGCAACCGTTTACAACAGGATAGAAAACCATCCTATCAAGTTGAGGACAGACAAAAATCAGAAAAACCTAAGGTAGATTTAGCCCAGAAAAGACAGGACACATATAATTAAATAAACTTTATAATGAACATCTGAGAGATCTTTTCAGTTAAAACAATTAAACCCAATAAATTTTAGCTAAAAAGCTAAAGTTTGAAAGATGGCTACATGAATGGTAGAAATTAAAGGAAGAAATACTGATTTTTTTCCCCTTCTTCCCTCACTGTATTATATTTTAACTTCAGGCATCTTTAGTTTTGACATTTTAAAACAGAACTGCGAATGTAATGGTTTTGAGACTGGTAAGAGACATTTTATTTTCCTCTGCAAAGACTACACTTTTATTAAGAATGCTGGTATGGGGCGCCTGGGTGGCTCAGTGGGTTAAAGCCTCTGCTTTCGGCTCAGGTCATGATCTCAGGGTCCTGGGATGGAGGCCACTTTGGGCTCTCTGCTCAGCGGGGAGCCTGCTTCCTCCTCTCTCTCTCTCTGCCTGCCTGTGATCTCTCTCTTTCCATCAAATAAATAAATATATCTTAAAAAAAAGGAAAAAGAATGTTGGTATGTCTGGATGTCCTTAATCTCTAACAGGCATTTTTTCTGTTATACAAATTCATATAAATTTGTAGTAAGAAAATAAACAGTTAATTGGTTCTGTTAAGGAAAGCAGGATAGCTTAGTTCAATATTTTCCTCCATGCCAATAAATCCTTTCCCAAGGCAAGACAACTACTTTGCATATCTATGCTAAGCATCGATGATGCCCAGCCAGTATACCAAGTAAAACTGCTTGTAACTCTTACCTTGGCTTAAAGTAAAAACCAAGACAACAAATTTCACCCCCTAAAAGTGCATTTAAATAAACTCTAAATAAACTATCAAACAAGTATTTAGAAGTTATATTTTGGGCTAGAGCACTTTGAAAAAAAGACCTATTTTTCTCATTATATATTTCATCAAAAAATTCCTCAGCTTAATGGAAAGGATAGTTTATTACCTGATCATACTATACAAAGTAACAGGACTTTGTGGATGTGGATTTAAGAGAGAAATTTTTTAAGTGATGCAATAAAGCACTTGATTTTTTAAAATCCAAATTATGATAAAGTAGACTCAACTGGGTAAGTCTTGTAGAGTGAAGAACTCCCCATATCCAATGCTGTAGAACAAGAAGGAGCAGCTCCAACTACACTTTTAGGAGATGAATTTGCTGACATGGCCATAGTTCTTTCTATGCAACAGAGAAAAGAGCTTCTTTGTGGGAACTGCGTGACGTTTCCCTACACCATCCCATAGCACCCTAGAAGGGCACAGAAAAGATTGTAGCTTACTATTAAAGGCCAGTAACCATACCTTGACTTTTAATTAACCAATGATCAGCAAATATGCTTTGATCATTAACTCGAAAAATGCTAAAAGTAAAGAAAATTACCAACTAAGATAATTAATCTTAATGAGGCCTTAGTGCTAATCTTAATATACCTATCAGAAATATTCTGAACAGATGTAACTCATTTTTAACGTTGCATAATACTATACAGCATGGGTATACCATAATCCATTCTAACTATTCATACCATAATTCATTCTAACTAGTCTGATTTTAGGAAACTGGATTGTTTCCATGTTTTTGTCACTTTAAATATTATCACAGTAAACAATTTTATACAGTTCTTAAGACGAAGTATTCTAAATAGTTCTGAGTCCCCAAACCACTTAAAAATAAACTTTTAAAGGAAGTTCAGAACCCCCCATCCCAATATCCCAACACCATGCAAAATGGGGGTGTTCACAACTATAAAATGCCATTTTGCCGTATACTGGCTGTTGTATGAGTTTATTATTGAAAATAATTTAGTGTCTTTTTTGTAAGGATTATGACAAGGCATTTTACTAACAGTAGTAGTTTTGGAAAACACACTTTTTATCATTTTTCCTTATGTAATCTATTTAATAAGTGTCCTTTTCATTTTTGATGTATTTATATTCCAAAAACATCTTTCAAAATATGGGCTTTTTATAGCATTTAAAACTTTAAATCACAGATATTTTATTCATTTCTTTTATTTATGACTAAAGAAATTTAGCTAAAACAAATTTTTTTTCATTGATGCAATTTAAGCAACTGACTTTTTGAAGCATTGTACTGTCTAAAGCGGTAGCTAAAACCAACTTTTCAGTTTTTGTAATTATATATGAAATTATCTGTCATCAGACAAGGAAAAGGGTAACTTATGTAAGATCACAACATTTGCTCCCTCTAATTTATAATGATACAATGGAGTAAACATCCTTGGCAGGGTTGGGGGGGTATTGCTTTAAAAAAAAAATCCTATATCACTTATGTATCCTTACAGGAAATCTTGGGGTTCCCTTCTAACATTAGTTTTCATAAAACTTCCACATTTAAGTTCCCTAGGCACAACACAGAAATAAATTCAGAATTTTTATACGGTTGAGTTAAAGTAATAGGTAAGTACACAAATATTACCTCTGATTTAGAATGGAGGGTTGTTCTATGTTCCATCCACCTCCATTTCCAGTGAGCATGGTAACTTGTTTTGTCAATTTATTTGAAATGTCTTCACATTTGTTCATAAGCTTTATAACTACATCCCTTTCTTGAATCAGTGTTTTACAATGCCATATCAAATCTTCTGATAAGCCATTAGTTTTGGACATCTTTGTGAACTATGGCATAAAAAGAAAAATAATTTAATAGTTCAGATCTAGTAAATAAAAATCCAATATCCATTTTTTTTTTGAGGGAAAAAAATTTGAACTTTTACTAATGACTTTAAATCAAGCACTAAGAGAACCTGTTTCTTCATGTCTACATTTGAATTTCCATGTTTCTCTTTGATAAATCAAATTCCCCATACTGAAATAAAACATCTTTCTCCCCAAAATGCACAATCTCAATCTCTAGCTAGTTACTTTGTTCCTAGTAGCTGTTCTCTTATAGGAGTAACTCTTCACTACTCTTCTATGAAGTTGTTTTCAAAATCTCAGATTTACCTTTATCACCAAAGGAATGGCACCAAATGTAATAATGTTTATACCTGAAATCTTGCCTCCATTTTCATCACTTTCCATGACTATGCCATATTATCATATATCTATTGAAACATACTTTTCCTCATTATCAAAACACTACCCCTTGAATTTCAAACCCTCAATTATTATTTGTCACTTAAGTTTTGCTCTTAAACAGTGACCATTATTTGGAAAGATATTGCATGAGTCTAAGGTTAACTACGACCAATTAAATAACTTGATAAAAGTTTTATAAAAAGTCAATTTCAATAACAACACCTGTATAAATGTTTTTTTTTTGTGAACTCTCAGAGAATTTTTTTCAACAATGTATTTGTATTTATATTTCTAAAGGAAACAGGGAGGAGCGACTCGGTGGCTCCGTTGGTTGAGTGTCTGACTTAGTTTCGGGTCACGATCTTGGGGTCCAGGGATCGAGCCCCACAGTCAGTTGCATGCTAAGTGTAGAGGCTGCTTGAGATTCTCTTCCTCTGCCTTTGTTCCTCCCCTCACTCTTGCACACTCTCTAAAATAAATAATCCTTAAAAAAAAAGACACTGAATACTTAACCATGTAAAAGCTATAAAAGAATTAGAATATTTACATACAGGCGGCTGAAAAAAAATATGCTGAAGGACCTTATAAAAAAATACTTTTTGTGAAGAGGAACAGAAAGGCCCACTGCTGTCTGAAAACTGAAAACCTTGCTAGGCAGAAAGAGAGATACCACAATCCAGAAATACATAAAAGATACTAGAGTAAAATCACCTAAACAATTCTGATTCATGTCATCTTATTTAGCATACTCTTTCAAGTTACAACAAGAATAACATTAACAACTCTAAATAATCTTTGTGATCACAGTCTGCCTAAATTCACAGAGAAGCTCAAATAACACAAATTCAACACTTATAGGATATACAAAGGTAATTTCATCAAAATTGCATTTATACAATATACCTTTTTCATATTTGATCTAGAAAAAGTTGGAAAGAAATAAAATTTCCAATCTATTATAAAGCCATATTATTATTACACTGCAGGATTAAAAAAACAACAAATTAGCATTTCACAAAATGGCACTGTGAAATAGAAAGTTATTAGCACACAACTTTACATCTTCACAAGGGCAACACTAACAATCACAATGTGACATCCCACTTTGTGCTTTCCAGGGAAAAGATTTATACATAAACACCAGGATATATAAGAATCAGTGCTTTGAAGATTTTCAGGAGGTTCTATTAGAACTTTTGTTTTTAAAGATTTATTTTGAAGGAAAGAACATGAGTGAGGGGGACAGAGAGAGGGAGAGGGAGAAGCAGGCTCCCTAATGAACAGGGAGTTCAATGCTGGGCTGATGCTGGGGCTTGATCGCAGGAGCCCCTAGATCATAACCCATGCCCAAGGCAGAAGCTTAACCAACTGTGCCACCCAGGCACCTCTCTGAGGACTTCTAATTAAAATACTTTTAGGGGCTTCTGGGTGGCTCAATTAGTCAAGTGGCCTGCTCTTGATTTTGGCTCAGGCCACAGTCTCAGGGTCCTGGGACCAAGTTCCGGGATCAAGCCGCCAGGCGGGGCCCAGCATCACGGCTCTGTACTCAGTGACAAGTCCACCTGAGAATTCTTTCCCTTTCCCTCCACCCCTTCCTGACATGCTCTTTTTCGCTCTTTCAATAAATAAGTAAATCTTTTTAAAAAATAAATAAATTTTTAAATGGAACCCTAAAATTATAGGTCAGAAACCCAATCTCATGCCTGTTGTGGGTAAATGTGTGTTTGTGATGTGTGTGAGAGAAGTTAAGAATAACCAGGAAATAAAGAAGAAACATATACTGTGTACCATATATGTGCTAGAAACTACTAGATATCTCTTTTACTCACTAACTTATTAAATCTTCACAATAACTAAAGATCAATTCACCAATTCTAGACAAATAAGCCAAAGTTCAATTTCCAAGGTCATTAAAAGTAGGATAAGATTCCAAAGTCCATACTGTTTTCTTTTCACTACAGTTAGTACCTCCCTACATTAAAAAAAAAAAAAAAAAAAAACCTTAAAAGTTTAAAAAAACAAAACTTTTTTTTTCTGTTAACAACTACCATTTACTATATTCTAATTTTTTAGCAAATAGTACTCTGGCTGGTGAAGACACCCGATACGGAGACACAGTCCCTGTCCTCATACGGTATATTGTCATTGGGAAAGAGATGCAATGAGTAGTTTTAAATTTAACAACTTGTATTACAAAAGAAAGAACAAAATTTCACAGGCATTTCCCAAAGAGACTAATATAATCTAGGATCTAGAAAGTTCTTTCAGAGTAATAAGGCCAGAAATAAGAAAGAACTACATGGACCCAAAGGAGATCTATTCAGTTATGCCAGAACCTAGAGAAGAGATAAACATCACAAAAAAGAAACAACCAGACATAACTCTCCTGATGAAAGAACACATCAAGAACCATGTGACATGTGCACCTGGGTGGCTCAGTGGGTTAAAGCCTCTGCCTTTGGCTCAGGTCATGATCCCAAGGTTCTGGGATTGAGGCCCACATCAGGCCTGCTGCTCAGCAGGGAGCCTACTTCCTCTTCTCTCTGCCTGCCTCTGCCTACTTGTGATCTGTCAAATAAATAAATAAAATTAAAAAAAAAAAGAAAGAACCATGTGACAGTAGTGGTGGGAACATCTAACCTTCGAACTGTAATTTTACAAAAAATACTGATCCAGAGGAATGTGTTAAACAATTAATCAGGGAGGTATAAGCAGAAAAATCTAGACAGGGAACTGGCAGAACAAATGATCCAGTTCCTTCACCAAAGATATTAGAGGAAGAGAGAGAGAGAGAGAGACAGGTGGAGAGGGAAACCTACAGATATCAACCTCAGTATGTGGACCTTATTGGATTCTAATTCAAACTTAGAAAAAAAATTTACGGCATTTATGAGAAACAATCTGAACACTGAATGGATATTTTCTAATATTAAGAAATTACTGATGATTTTTATTAGGTGTAGCAATGTAGTTTTGTTTAGGGAAAAAAATCTTTTTTTTGATATATATATATTTAAATTTTTATGGATAAAATGAACTCTTAGATTTGCTTCAAAATAATGTAAGAAGAAAGGAAGTGGATGAGGATTAAGATGAAACAAGGTCAGACACCAGCCAGGAACTGAGGCTGCTGATGAGGATAGGGTGTTTCACTACACTATTCTAATTTCTATGTTTAAAATTCTTGTAGGGAAAATAAAGGAGAGTACAAAAGGTAACTCTTATTTCAGGATACTCCATCAGTTTGAGTTGGTTACTAAGATTTTTAAATGAACTTTACATTTTGATTAATTTCTGAAGTCAAAATTTATCTCCCTGGGGCTTCCTATTGTCCCGACCCTTCCTCCTATATAAGCCGACATTAAAGATGATTCAAATTATTGTTGCTAGTTTAGAATTTAAATAACTGTCTAGTCGTAATACAATGTCCATGAATGTAAAACACCAAATTTTCAAGGAGAAAGTTTCACTGAAAGACAAAGTTGTTAGGATCAGGTCCACTTATGGGTAACAGCAAACCCAAATCAGGGGTTTAGATACAACGTATTTCTCTTCCATGTAAATGAAGAGCTATGGTGTGACAGTTCCCAAGTCAAGGAGTTTTTCTACTTTGTTGCTTCATATCCTCTGTAACTAGGGTTCCTGCCACCATAAGGACATCTCAATCAACAGGAAAAAGGGAGCCTATTAAGGACACTTTCAACAAAAGTCCTAATATATACTTCTGCTTACATCCCACTGGACAGAACTTTGTCAAGTTACCATAAGGAAGGCTGAAAAATGTTGTCTTAATATACTGTGGGTAATGTAACCAGCCATAAATCAATTTAAAAGCCCAAAAGGACTTTTAAAGAAAAACTGATCCAGAAAAGTTCCATTCAATATGGCTATAACTAAAAGGGGGATAAGCAGAAAACAACAATTTCTTAGCATTTCACTAGTAACATGTACAACACTTCCAATGCAAAATATTGTGGACATCTGCAGCTAACATTTTCTAAAAACTGGGCAACTAAATGGGTGTGTACTTTATTTAACCCTTAGAAGTCATAATGGTCAGTATTATAATTATACCCTACTCACAGATAAAGAAATGGAAAATAAGAACTTGCTGACGGTCAGATAAACTGTTGGAAATGTCAGAACTGGAATTCACAGCCAGGTCATCTAGCTCCACTATATAATTCACCCACCTCTACCTCTTAGTATGTACTTAATAGGACCAAGGGAATAAACAGGCATAAGTGAAATTCAGGAAGAAGAGATCCTACATCAGAGACACAACAAGGGTTCCTGAGGATGTCAGGGAAATGAGAGCCCAAGGCCACAGATGAATAATCCAACCAGTATAAACCACAGCAGGCATTAAGATTTACCCAAAGAGACTTTCTTAGGAAGATGAAATTGATGGAATACCTGGTGTTTAAAAACTGAGGGGAAATTTAGACAACTGAGGAAAACTTTAGAGTTGAAATAATAAACATATAGAAAACTAAGCAAACAGAAAAACTAGGACAACTAATACCTGGAGAAAACAAAATGCTAAGCAATATTACACGATCTATGTGGCTAAGCTAACAAAGGCATTTATATAGTCAGAACAATGCAGATAACTAAAAATTGATCTTCAAAATTATCCTATTATTACTTCTATTAGCAGGACTGGGGAACAGGAAATGGGCATGGGATATATAAGATTGACAATGACAGTTAACCTCACCATAGTGTTATAATGTCATGTCAACAGATAAGACCTAAAACAAAAATAAAAAATAGCTTTATGCTTATATTACCTAGAGATATGGAAGTGGTAAGAATCAGAAAAAAGAAGTGAGAGCAGTTATTGTGAGTGAGTGAGTGAGTGCAGTGTGGGAAACAGGCTGATGAAGGGGATGGATATGGATTTTTGGAGGGAACAAGCATGTAGAATTGTTTAACTTGCTAATCTAAATATATAAATAATAAAAATCAGAACTTACATAAATCTCAATATATAATTCTACAATATCTTCATTAGTGGTATGTGTGTTTGTGTGTGTGTGTGTGTGTGTGTGTGTGTGAGAGAGAGAGAGAGAGAGACAGAGAGAGAGAGACAGACAGAGAGACAGGCCAGGACTTAAGGAAGTATGTAAGAACACTTCACTGTTGTCTGTTTTCTGAAGACAAAATACATGGAGGAATCCTATAAATTACTTAGTCTCACCAAGAAAGGATTTAAGAAATGCAAATACTCTGTAATTGCAGGATCTGCTAGTAAATATAAGGTTACTAATGAGCATGGGGCACCTGGGTAGCTCAGTGGGTTAAGCCTCTGCCTTCAGCTCAGGTCATGATCTCAGGGTCCTGGGATTGAGGCCCACATCTGGCTCTCTGCTCAGCACGAAGCCTGCTTCCTCCTCTCTCTCTCTCTGCCTTCTTGTAATCTCTCTTTCTGTCAAATAAATCAATCTTTTAAAAAAAAAGGTTACTGACGAGCATGGAAGATATAGTCTATTTATATAATATGAAATATACAAATGGATGCACAAAGAGATGCTCAACACAGTCTTAGGTGGTGGGTATCATTGGTAGAATTTTCACTTTCTTCTTTGTTATTGCAGGTACTGTTTTATTTTGGACAAAGAAAAATCATTCCTCAAAAAAGTGAGAAAGCTATTTTTTTTCCCCAGTGGAAGGAAAAAAAGAAAGCAATTCCTCTTTGTCAGATAACTGCATGGAAGAAAAAAAGAATATCAATATGACCCTGATTATGATCACTTCAATTAAAAACTCAAGTATCTTTCTAAAGACTTTATTTTTAAAAGTCACAAATTGAAGTACCTCTCTCCCACCACAGTGTGTCACTCTTACAATACAAGTATTTTTGATTTTGCCAGGAAGAGGGGGAATTGTTTAAAACCAGATTTAACCCTCTCACCAAAAAGTAACATTTTTAAGGACCAAGTCCTAATCTTATTCACAGATATAAATACCTGGTAGTAGCCGGTGAAGTGCTCAGGATGCATTTATAATTTTTTTATAAATGTTTATCAAACTTACACAAATTAAAATGCTGAATTTACTGAAAATCATCCTATTGGGAAGGAAGTAACAGGCATCACAATACTTTAAGTGATAAACTTAAGCAGACATTTTACAATAGTAACTGGAAAAACAAAGCAAAAAAAGAAAACCTGTGGTCTGAGTTACCAGTAGATGGGAATAGCACAATGAGGGGCATAGAGTGTATTGACACGAATGAAATCCTGGGCTGTGTGGTCAATGATCACAACTGCATTTACACTGACCTAAATGTTAAGAAAGTAGATGCTTTTTTTAGGTTGAGTTATCCATGAATAACCCATGAATCTTGCTTTGGTCAGCAGACATTACATCCTGATTAAAGTATAAAAACACAACATCATAAGATTATCACAGATACGATAGCATTTCTACCCTAATTTGCACAAGGCTAGACAAAAACTCAGTAAGTGGTTGGTGAACTAATGCCAACAAATGTGTGAAATCTGGCAATTAAAATCCTAATTCTGCCACATTAACAGTACATATTAAACCGACATCATTAGCTTGGTGTATTTCCAAAGTCTATAGAATTTGATGTTGTGGTTTCTTAAATAAGCATATACTTCACTACTATTAAGTGGAAAAATAAGATGGAAAAAATTACTAAAAAACTTTCACAAACAGGGGTGCCTGGGTGGCTCAGTTGGTTAAGTGACTGCCTTTGGCTCAGGTCATGATCCCGGAGACCTGGGATCAAGCCCCACATCGGACTCCCTGCTCAGCGGGAAGCCTGCTTCTCCCTCTCTCACTCCTCCTGTTTCTGTTCCCTCTCTGTGTTTCTCTCTGTCAAATAAATAAAATCTTTAAAAAAAAAAAAAACTTTCACAAACAGTATTTATATTCTGATTCAAAGAAAACCAACAGGTATAAAGCTGCAAACATAAATACTCTGGTACACAATGCACTTATTTTGTTAAATAAAATTTACTCATGTAAAGTAAGGGTGACTAGAATATCTTACAGCACTTAATGTCTAAAAAGTGTAAATTCTCTGACAAGAAAAGTCATAACTGAGGTACTCTTCAAATTTTATTTTAAAAGGCAATGCAAACATAATTTTCATATTCGAACTGTTTTTGTAAGACAATGAAATACTAATCACTGCATTTAACCTACGTTATAGACTTCAGTTCTAACAAAAATCCTAACTGAAACATATACGTACTCGATATGCTGGCTCAGTATGCATTTTTTTTTTTTATAAATGTTTGTTTATTTATTTGAGAGAGAGAGAGCAGATCACAAGTAGGCAGAGAGGCAGGCAGAGAGGAGGAAGCAGGCTCCCTGCTGAGCAGAACCCCTGGGATCATGACTGGAGCTGAAGGCAGAAGCTTTATAACCCACTGAGCCACCTAGGCGCCCTCAGTATGCATTTTTAAATGAAATACAATGACTTAAAAGTTCTGACAAATTCCCCAATCTTTAAGACAAATAAGCTTCAACAATATGTTAATACTTTACTAGACTTTTACATGCTGTTCTTAATATATAATGCCATGTAATTTTCATTAATGTATGACTGAGTGTCATAATTAAAATTTCAACTAATTCTCATAGGAATTTCTAAAAACAGTAGCTATGAAAACAAAAGTAAATGTTTTTTCTTTTATTTCTTTCTGAAGTTGTTTATAGATACATTATTAAACCTTCTAAATAATAGGAGTGTATCATATATAGTTTTTACTAGAATGTACATAATATTAACTTTACCTTTGATGATTTTAAGATGAAATTGCTCTCTAAATCAGTCACACTAAAAATTCTAAAATGACTGAAAGTAGAAGTTTAAAGCTCTAACAAATCCAAAGCTTATATACACAGATGTGCCAATGTTAACTTCATTTCCAAAAACTCTTCAGTTACTTCCATTTTTCAGGACAGCAAAACCCTGTTTTTGCTGAAGTAGCAAGTTTACTTTTTAACTGTTACATAAAATAACCAACATTTAAATAAATAGCTAGCAAGAAATATCTTTGTGTTCACTTTTTAGAGAGAGGGCAAGAAACAATAGGAGGTTTACACAGGTAACACATAATCTACAAAAATTTCATGCCGAGACTAATTTAAACTATGCCAATTAATTAGTAGGGAAAATAGGCTTTCTACATGTTAGGTTGAATATTTTTAAAAGCATCTGGCACATATAAGTCTGGTATAATTTACTTTTACTATAAGATATTTGGGCAAGTAGTTACAGTTACTAAATACAGTGGTGTAGATAATTGCATTCCTTATTAAATAAATTAGAATCCCAACAAGCCTGAGCAACCAACTCTGCAATAACATAGGAGACCATTAAAGATTAAAAGAAAGAAGAAAAGGAAGAAAAGAAGAACAAGAAAGCCCTTCAGCAAATACTTTAACAAATAAATCACACAGGCAAAGCCCAACAAGTTTTGAAACGACCTGCTTTGACAGATGTTCTCTGGAAAAGCAAAGGCTTTAGGCAAAACGAATGATTTTATTTATTTTATTTTTTAAGCTACAAAATACTAGCAATGTTTCTCTATTTTTCAAATATCTTAATTTTTTTAAAAATGCTTTTTAAAACCACTGTTCAGGGACCCTCCCATCCTGCCATTTTAAAGACCCTTATTAAGGGAACTTGGGCTCTTATAGATTTGTCACAAGTATAACATTAACCACAAAACAACTTTACTCCCTAAGATAGGGAATAAAACTTCTTTAAAATGTCTAAAGCTTCAAGAGGCCCTTCATCTTCTAAAGCTGTAAAAAATCACCCATATTGCTTTCACAGTGGGGCCTGTATATAATTCATGCTATAAAAGCCCACATTCTCACAAAAGTTAAGGCAAAATTTAAAAGACAGAGTTCTTTTATTTTTCTGTATGAATAAAATTTGCTCACTGCTGACACAAAACTCAAAATACAAATATTTTGGATAACACTTGTTTATAGGAAATCCAATTCCATAAAATGATCATGCAAAGTGTACTTACCAGTTACTTATGCCTTCCCTTCACCTAACGCTTGAATTCTAGGCTTCACACATTTTTCTATCTTTTCCAATTAAAAACGCTGCAGCCTGCTACACTCCATAAAATGGCCGTGTTGTTTAACCAAGAAAAACATGTTAGAGACTGAGCTGTCATTTTTTAAAAGAAAAAGAAAATAAACACTTGCTTCTTTTGTGGTGAAACATAAAACACTTAGGCTGGCATTTTGAATCATGGAGCTCCCCTGGACGTTGCTATTGCTCTTCAAGAAGTTGTAGTAAAATTTCTGCCACATTCTTGCTTTCTGCATGGTGTCTCAGCAGTAACAGATCAGAACAGGCTAGCAAACAACTCCTTCCTAAATGTAAGCTCTAATTTCTTCTTCTGCAGTGAAATGAACCAAGTTTCTATGCAAAAGAATGAGTGACAGTATGCCCAGCCAATCAGCTTGGGTTTTTTCAGGAAAATCACCCCTTAATTCATTCAAAATTAGGTCATATGACACTATTTGAAATACTATTGGCTTACAATGAAAGTAATGTTTGCCTCTACACAGGATAAGGCCACCCATCTATGCTTCCCTGGGCTGAAGACACCTTGACTATAAACGGAACTGTAAATTAAACACACACACACACACACACACACACACACACACACACACACAGGGGGGAAAAAAAATAATGTAGCCTTACCAGAGCTTCCCAACTATTAAAGGGCCGGAGTTCTGTAATCTTCTGAGCCTTTTTCTGAGAACACTGAGGAATCAAAGTAAGTTCACCAATTGAAGCATCTTGAAGAAAGTGAAGAATTTTACCCTTATAGCCATCCTCCATCACTTCTTCACCACTACTGTAGTCCTCATCTAGTGAACTACCCACATCAGAGCCTGAATCGTATTCAGAGTCTTCAATTACTCTCTTAGGATTAAATACATTTTTTTTACGTTTCTTGTTAAAACCATTTTGTGGTTTCATGGAACATTTCTGTTTCAGTTTTGTTTTAGCTACATTTTTAGGGCAATTCTGACTTCTTGAAGAAGCTTCTTTTCCATTTGGAAATTCACTTTGTGAAGCGTAATGCATATCTGTGTAAAAAGAAAGACAAAAATGACTAAGTTAGAAAGATATAAATGAAATATAAAGACGTAAGCCCTCAAATAAGATAAAAAAATTACCTAAATGTGTTATTTTCCTTCTGAATACAGAATTCAACTATAATTGATTAAATCTTGATACGCTTTAAAGAGAAATATGGAAGTAGAATTTGAAGTTGTACAAGGAGTTGAAATAATTTCAAAAACAGGTGATAACTTAAAATGAATAAAAACCCCCATTTTCTATCAAAGGTCCTGAGAATATAAATGGCAGCTGTATTTCTGTAAGATATTCCAGATGCTATTTAACAGCCTCACCTCCATACCAATACTGATGGGTACAGCAAAAACATGTTCACACGAAATTAAACCATTCCTGGTATATTAATTTCCCATCACCATGTCCATCTATTGAAATAACTATTACTTCAAAAAATTGCTACTTTATCACTGGTTAACCTATCATACTCCACAGGTTTCTAAGATGCCTTTGATTGAAGATAATTCTGTTATTTTTTACCAGTTAATCTGTAACACAATACATTACTGTTTAGAAAGTTTGTTTTACTTACTCAAAGAATTTTTAGCCTTACGCTTACACTCATTCTTGTGCACAAAAAAGAGAAAAATAAATTGGATAAAGTAGTCCTCAAATTCTTCACATTCATAATCTATCTCTCTTGAATCATTTTTCAGATGCAGAACAGATTATATTGGTGGTTACCTTCTGTCCACATATAGTATCATTCTCTGTGCCATGAAGAGCACTGATACTAAGGTATTTCTTAAAAGAATTTACTAAAAAACAAAACCAAAAAAATCTAAAACCACTGTACTGGGCTTTTTAAGCTGGTTTTGCAATCAAGCAGGCATCAATTAGATCAGCTCTTCATAAGGATTTTAGTAAACATGTGTGATTCAACTCTTCTCCATTACTTTTCCTCTAAGATTTGGTTTTGAAAGTTAAAAGTGCACCAATAAGGTTTAGGGACGTTCTTCCAAGACAGTGATATTCATCTTTAAGGTTTCTGATAGTGCTTCTGATATTCATGTAAGAACAGACTAGGACACCTATACTACAGTGATTATAAACCACCAGCAAGTGTAAGATCCATCATGTGAAATGTTAAAATATAAAAAATGTTACTTTTATATTCAATAAAACATGGCAATTTAAAAGTAGCCTTAACTATCAAAAAAAAAAAAAAAAAAAAAGAAGCTAAAGCTAGACAAATGGAAAAATATATTTACTACTTCATATTAACACTGCCATTAAAGAACAGGCCAAAACACTTGGAAACTGCTCATTTAAAAATTTTTTTACATCATTATTTCCAAGATCTTTTGTAATCCCATTCTCTAATAGGTTTATCTTATACACCAAAATACAGAACATAATGGGAAGTATGTGTTTTCTAGGTCAGAAGAGCTCATTTACCTTGGTCTTCTGCAAATACTTTTAAAGATTCTAAAGCTTCTGTGTACATCCATTCATGTTCCTTCAGTACTTCCCTTAGTTCCTAGAAATAAGTCATTGACCTTTTTGTTAAAAATCTAAAATTAGCAACTTGCAAAAAACTTTTATGCTCTTTTAAAAATAAGTAAATCACTTGAAAATTCCTATCTGATTATTTCACATTTGTTTAAATGCTGCTTTACAAATGCTTTCTGTGTATATAAAATTTCACTTCCATGAATTTTAAGTCTCCAAAGGAAAGGAAACTAGACTTCTGCACTTCTACTCTCCCTGTGAAGTACATGAGAATAAAAAAAGTTCGTTCGATTAAACTTCATCATGCAGCTAGGCTTTTACAAACTGCCAACTTCAAAACAGATAGTTTCAACACATGTAAAGAACCAACCAAAAAAGATTTTGCTTTTTAGCTTGTAAGAATTCAGCGGATATACTACCTGTGCATACCTGAATAAATCAATGCATGTGTGAATGTATTCTAAATATTAAACAAATAATGTGCTTCTACATACAATCAGGTGATAGAAGAGAAACAAGCTCGGTATGAATCTTTATACAGACAAAGTATTCTTACTACTTGGCAAGTAGAACAAAGCTTATGGAATACTAAAGTAGTGAAATGCAGTATCGTGAGGCTCGAACCCACAATCCTGAGATCAAGTGTCACACTTTTCTGAGTCAACCAGGCACCCATTTTTCATTAAAAATTTTAAAGGACAAGAATATGAAAAAAGCTAAAATAGTTGACTTGGCTTTCTACATATTCACATTTCATAAATGAGTTCCAATTGTTATGTTTGTTATAATTATGGTTACGATGCTGATACAGTTAGCAATTAAGGTAAATAAACAATGTAAAGAATTAACAAGCAGTAAAAGAGTATTTTATAATAGTAATAAGAATATATTTAGTTAGGAAAACGCAAAACACATCCTAAGCTTTTCCACAGTTTATCTCAAACATTATTTTGTTCCAAATATTTAGTATACACTGATTAAATTTCTGTCCGCGACCACCTACCTGTTTATCAAAATTGGGAAATTCCTTTTGCAATTTCAATACAATACTTTCTTGCTTTTCCCAATTATTACTAGATTCTGCAGACTCATTTGATTCTTCTCCCTAGAGGAAAGAAAAAAGAACCAATTAAGGAGATCATCTATAATGTTAACAGTCTTAAAACACTTACATTTATATTTGACTTGATTTGGAACTTAGCACATTAAGAATCCAAAAGTGTTTCTTTCTGTTTCTTGTGAAAACTGACAAATTGATATCTTTAAGGATAAAAAATACTGCTGCTTTGCAATCACAAAAAGACCATTACTGCCTATCCAGTAATTCACACTTCATTCATAAAGCACTCAAAATGCGATAGATCTGCTACAAGACTACAATGTTCCTCCAATTATGCTATATAACTCAGGTATATTTAAGTATATTTACTAATTGCAAATTAAAAAAAATGATTCAAGTATATCATCTATGCTCACAATTTTACACATCCTTATAAATTTCAAATACTGAGAGAAAAAAGTTTACTTTTTGTTTGCTGCTGATTCACAGAATGGCTTAAGCTTAAGTATTCATTGTTCAGCTACAACATAAAAGTAATACAATGATAAAAAAAACTTAAGTGAAACCAAAACATTAATCTGGGAATAATTACAGCTACTTATATAATCTCCTTCTTCTTTATCACTTGACTTGACTGAAAGAAACTGGTTAAAATTACATGCTTAAGGGGTGCCTGGGTGGCTCGGTCAGTTAACAGTCCAACTCTTGGTTTCAGCTGAGGTCATGATCCTAGGGTCTCATGCCTCATGAAAGACTCAGCGCTCAGTGGGGAGTCTGCTTGAGATTCTCTCTTTTTCGGTCTCAAAATAAATGAATGTATCTTAAAAAAAAATTCTTGGGTTCATGCATAAGAAAAACTTTTCCATTTCAGTCTATCAAAAAGCATTTATCTAACTCTGCTTAGAACTATAACACATGCCATACAATCAAGACAGAGAAAAAGACAGCCTCATGTTTTCCTTTCTACCTCCTTTCTTACCCAACATCTCAATGTTATTTCTCTTTCCCTACTCAAAAGAGAAATAATGAATTGTGAGTGAAACCTCTACTGCACAAAGGTATAAAATGGTGTTCCACGAGACAGATGCAAATAAAATACTATGCAAGTTTGGAGTAGGAAGAAGAAAACTGCATCTGTTTTTATAACAGTGAACAGTCCATCTGGGTTGAAGCAAAGAGACCACGGATAGGCTACAAGGGTGAAAAATTGTATCAGAGCTAATACCACATTTGGCCTGGAGTGCTAAATTGAGGTCAACCTTTATTAAAGCAAAGGATTCTGAATTGGAGAATAAACATTACTTTGGGGAGAAAGCATTTCAAAGCCCTCAGAAATTCATACTGCCATCCTCCCTTAACTGCTAAAGACACTGAAACTCTAAGAACAAACCTTTTAGAGTCCATAGATAGATAATAACTATCTGAGGCAAGAATATAAACTTATGTATCTAACCATACACATTGGTGTTTTTCTACTATAAAAAGTTTTCTAAACCTTAGTCATTCATTTAGCACATTCCTGGTTTTAAATATATCAAATATCCACCAAAGAATGAATGGGTATACAAACTGTAGTACATACATAAAATGATGTATTATTCAGCCTTAAAAAAAAAGTAGTTACTTGCTACAATGTGGATGAACGTCCAAAAACATTACCCTAAGTTAAAGCTAGGCACAAAAGGTAACATACTGTATATTTCTAGTTACATGAAATATACAAAATAGGTACATCCACATACAGAAAGCAGACTGGTAGATGACCCAGGGCTGGGGGGAAGGAGAGAATGGAGAGAAATGACTTAGAAGGGATGGCATGCTATTATAGGGTGATAAAAAGATTCTGAAACTGGACAGGGGTGGTGGGCTGGCAATGACCTGCTCATTCTAAAATGGTCAATTTTATGCTATATGAATTCTACCTTAGTAAAAAAAAGTTTGACATTTGGAAAGCAGTAAAGTATTTTTTGGGAATCAAATACATGATAGCACAAATTAAACATTCAGTAGACAGTACACCTCTCACTTGCTGTCTGCTCTCAGACTGAACACTTCTGCCAGCTCTGTTAATCCTTGGTGACTTAAAATACCTATGCAACCCAGTGGTTACACTAGAGCTTTACAGAAGACAGGTGATACAGAGTCTGGGCCTAAATCTGTCTCAGCAGACTATAGGGTTATGAATTTATCTTGTGGTTATTCTTCCCATTCCAGAATGCAGAGTTGGACCTGACATATTTAGGACTGACAGCAATCCCATGTTAGCTCCCAGGCCCATGAAGTAAGGGCCATTATTGGAGGAAAAAAACAAACCCAAGTTCTTAAAACTGAGAAGGGGGCAGAGGACAGGGGAGGAAAGGGAAGAGGAGAAGTACAAGCACCAACAGCAGCAGCAGCAATGCCATATTCTTAAAGGAACAGAGAGAAAGGTATCACCATCTCATATATAATGGTGGCTCCTTGGCCTATACGAAGCTGGATGATGGGTTTTGGGGGATTATTTCGGGTTATAAACAAAGAGGTAATGACCCCAATTTTAACTACTATACCAGATGTGGTATTTTTATTGGAGCAAATCAATAAACTGCAGTTACCAATCTGTAAGATGCTTCTTCCCCACTGCTTCCATCCCAATCAGAAAGAACAAACCAAAGCAATTTGTTTTCATCTGGGCAAAGTCCGTGACAGATACACCTTCACTGTCTTTAAGGCTATGGTAACTCTCCTGTTCTTTCCTCATACAGTAAGTACTCTAGGGCTGATAGTTTTGCACAGTCCACAGAATTCACTTTAATCATCTACACTGAAGACCTCACACTGAATGGACCTTATGTTAGTAAGATACATGCATGCCAAAGAGTGGGAAATAACTGCCCCCCCTCAAATTCTGGCGACCACCACTTTCGTAAATTTTATGGAAGATCCAATCCGGGCATGATGCAAATGCCATTCAAAAAAAAAAAAAAAAATGGAAAGAAAAAGGGTGCATTATTGTTTAACTCTACAAAAGAAGCACAACACCTGGTCGGCCTCCTCTGATACTGGAGGCAAGGCGTTTACAACTAACTCTTAACACTGTCACAGTTATGAATGGGGCCCACATAAAGAGAAGGCTCTGTACAGTACAAGGTACTCTGCCACTTGGGCTTCATGACCAACAAGCAGATGCAATGTTCTCTAAGAATTTGTAACTATTAAGGATGCTTGCTTTAAGAAAAAAATGCTCCACATAAGGATGTAACAACTGTCTCATTAAATTAGGGTAGAGATCGCTATCTGGCTACTCTGGGCTTCTTATACCATCAAATCACAGGTTAAAAAAAAAAGCTACTATACTAGTTGGGTAACTGATTTTGATTACCAAGAAGAAAATGTGTTATCCTGAATGAAGGCAGGGAGGACTATGTCTGGTTTCACTGGGAGGTCTCTCAGTTCTATTTATAAAGTGAAAGTTAATGGAAAACTATATAGAGTAACCCAATAAAATCATAACCATAATTATTTTTAGATAAGCAGTTAAATATCAAAGATGTCATCTAGAGGAATTATAAATAGCTGCCACTAAGGAGGAGGAAATGGTGCTGGTGGTGATAACAGCTGTTTTTCCTAAGTGTTCAACTATATATTAAAAGTATATTTTCCCAAAGTTATTATATCATGCCAGTAGAATTTTTTTTCTTAAGATTTTATTTATTTGACAGAGAGAGATCACAAATAGGCAGAGAGGCAGGCAGAGAGAGGGAGAAGCAGGCTCCCCGCCAAGGAGAGAGCCTGATGTGGGACTTGATCCAGGACTCTGAGATCATGACCTGAGCCAAAGGCAGAGGTTCAACCCTCTGAGCCACCCAGGCACCCCATGCCAGTAGAATATTTTTAAGAATTGATTTTATAACTCAGAGATAAGCAATTAATACCAGATAAATTAAAAAGAAAGCAAAAAGTCATAAAAATGCAAACACATTCTGATTTGGCTATCAAAAAGGAGGAGTGATTCATTTAGGTCTAATATCCACAGATTCAATATATTTTATGCCTAAAAGCTGATTTTGATACTACAATTCACATGTAACTTACATGATCTAGTCTTTTCTTTTTTATAGACTGATCATCATTGAATTCATCTTCCTCATATGGCTCCGAAGAAGAAGATAATTTTCTTTTCCTGGGTCCACCACCTTCTAAAACAGAGAAGAACAATCAAAGTCTGCACAGTTATTAGAAGAAGCATTAACGTAAAATAAAGGCAAAAATGTTATTATAATAAATACGTATGTAGACAGTTCTCTTGACATCAATCAGGCCCAATGTTATTTTTTCCACATATCAAGCACACTCAGTAAATGTCAACTGAATTAAAGGAAAAATAGAGACTCTTATCAGTCTTTTAAAAGTTTTAGAAATCACTGTAATAATAATGTTATTTGTAAACCACCATGTTATTTAACAGTAACATACATCACTAAATTGACAGGTAATTCCACAGAGCAATACTAAAAGGAAAGAGTTCTCCCCAGTGACTGAGTGTTCAGCAGTGAAAAAAAGTTGAGCCCTATCAGTGTAACTTATTTGAATACCATCACTGATACCAGTAATTGTTTACTATGTACCAGGCTTTGCAAAGGGCTTTTATTAACTGTTGTTATTTATCTTCCACAATAAAGTTACAAAATGATAATAGTCTCATTTAACAAACGAGGATGTGAATATATATAGACAGCTCAAGTGATTAATGCTCTTAACCTAAAACCAAGAGAGTGTAACATACAGGCTGTAACAGTGAGAGAAAATTTACATGTTCTGTCATAAGTGAAAGAAAAACTCAAAGTACATGATCTTAAGAAGCCACATTACAGGTGCACACGGCTGGTTCAGTAGGCAGAGCACATGACTCAATCTCGGGGTTGTTAATTCAATCCCATGCTGGGTATACAGGTTACTTAAAAATAAAATTTTAAAAAAACAAAAAAAGGAAGCTAAATTACGCATTTGTACTTTAAATACATTTATCTATTTCGTATATACTTTTACTTTCAGAGAGCAAATTCCTCAGACATACTGCTGTGCTACATGAAACCATCTGCTAAAGTGCAGTATTAATTAAATCAGTATCCTAACTATGCTGTTGGAAATAAAACTTGTAGAAGTACAATATTCAAACTAAATATAAACATGACAGCTTTTAAGTCGAAAACCTGAAAATTTTATAATATAGTTGTAACAAAGTAAATGTTATTAATGTTTTAAAGTATAATTTCATGGAAGTATGGTTAATATCTCCCAATTTATTTCATAAAGTAAATGTGCATTCTGCAGATACCAACTAATTCCCATTACCCACTTTAAAAAGGGATTATTATCCATATATTTATTGGAGTAGGGTGAGCACTGTGAGTCAATAGTCTAAGTCTGAAAAAAACTTCGAATTAGATGATTTATGCCATGTCACCCAGACATGTTCCTTTTCTAAAAGAGTAAGAACTTTGTTTTGCCAATAAAGAATTCTTCAACCTTAATTATCTGTTTAAACATCTTCCCTTTCTGTTAATATTATGACATCAAATATTTACATGCATTTAAAGTGGCTGCAGGCAAAAAATTTGCAAAATGTGGGGGAGAAAATGCAAATCTAAAATTTTAGTACGAAAAGGTTACAGCACACAATGCTGCCTACATCTAAATCTACTCTATAACTAATTAAAAGTTCTGTATGTATCTGTATGTTATGCTGTGCTCACCTCAAGTGTAGCTACCATCTGTCACCATACAATGCTATCACAGTATCTGACCATATTCCCTGTGCTGTAAGATATGCTCGTGTGATGAGTGCAGCATAAGGCATAGTTACTGAATCACTGCTGTACACTTGAAACTCATGTAACACTGTTAGCTATACTTCAATAGAAGACTTTTTTTGTATAGATCCAAAGAAGACAAATTAATATTTTATACTAAATAGTACTTCCAAATTGTGTTTCATAAATTTCCATCTTTCACTGGAAGCACTCATCAATTGCAGGGGGGGAAAAATTGTACCTCATACCCCAGGATTAAGATAAATTTCATCTAAGTTCAGCATTTAACAATAAAAAATAAAATATGAAACTGTAAAAAGAAAATACACAAAGAATGGGAGTTCAACAGGAAAAAAAATGAAAAGATGCTCAACTTCATTAATAACTAAAAACAGGTAAAATAAAAAAAAATACCATAGTTTTTCATCCATTAAAAAATAGTAAATAGACAATCCTAGCAGACCACAGGCAAAAGGCACTTTTAAACATTATGTACTACTATACCCTTTTTGGAAAGCAATGTAAATAATACACCTCAGAATTTTAGATGTCTTTTGGACCAATAATTTCTTTTCTAAGAATTTATTCAACAGAACTGATCAGGAAATGTGTGCTTAAGTATACACACAAGAATTCTGTCTAAATGCCCAAGATATTAAACAAATTGGAACATACACAATAAATCCCACTGCTATAAATCAGGTAGACTTTCCAAAACACCCATAGAAAGATGTCTCTAATAAATGAAAAGGTTACAAAGCAGACACATAAAAGGATCACAATCACCTAAAAATGTTTTGCTTATTTTTATATAAAGAGAAAAATGGAAGAAATAGCTAGAGACTCCTGACATCAATTCACATTATTACTTTTTAAAACAGAGTAAAAACTTCAGATACATATGTATTACTTTTTGTAAGCTAGTATTCTTAAATGAAAACTTTCAGAAAGCAATGCATAAAAGGTATCCTGTGTTTAATATGTGAAATATTATCTATAAGAGATTATAATTTGTGCTAAAATATCCAGCATCACGATGTGTAGAACTGTCCAAAAAACCTTACAGTAATTTAAAAAGGCCTTTTTTGGGAAAACTGTCCTCATACATCCAAAATAGTTTCCTGTCTTAATGATACTGTATATTGGGGCACCTGGGTGGCTCAGTCGCTAAGTGTCTACCTTCAGCTCAGGTGATAATCATGATCCCAGGGTCCTGGGATTGAGCCCCACATTGAGCTCCCTGCTCAGCAGGAACGGAACCCTGCTTCTCCCTCTCCCACTCCCTTGCTAGCGTTCCCTCTCTCACTGTGTCTGTCAGATAGGTAAATAAAATCTTTTTAAAAAATGACACTGTATATTGAAGGCTATCTTATGTTGGTGAGGCAAAGCTGTTATTCCATACATCACCTCAGAAGTGTAATGTACTAAAGATGAAGATGACTAATGACAGTCTAGTCTATTCCAAGATGAAGCATGGACATGTACTTTAAAAACAAGAAAACTCTGGTTCCTTCTTTCCTTAAAACTTTCCACTTGAAAATACTGTTATTATTCTAAAGTAATAATAATACTGGCATGGAACCTAATGTGGGGCTTGAACTCACAACCCTGAGATCAAGACCTGGGCTGAGATCAAGAGCCGGACACTTAACCAACTGAGCTACCCAGGTGCCCTGAAATTACGTTTTTAAATCAGAAATAATATCAATGTACGGTACAAGAATGAGAAGAGGAAAACAACTCAGATGAAGTTCAAATTTAATGAGAACTGTGAACCCCATGATGGCAAAGGTTTTGTCCATTTTGTGTCCTTATGTATCCTCAATGCCTAAAATACCATCTGGCACCTAGTACTAGATACACAATAAATACTTGTTAAATTAATGGATAAGTTGAATGATATAAGTTGCTCAAGAGAAAAGAGATTAGACACTATTATAAAGTTTTTTCTACAAATGTGAAAGTATGGAATACTGAGATAGTATAAGAACAAGAAAGTATATGTAAAATTTCTCAAACCATTTTGCAACTCAAAATGTTCAATGAATCTACCATTTTCCAGGAACTTTTCTGTAAGTGCTAGGGCTATGGTAA
Organism: Spilogale gracilis; assembly: GCA_004023965.1. Taxonomy (NCBI): domain Eukaryota; kingdom Metazoa; phylum Chordata; class Mammalia; order Carnivora; family Mephitidae; genus Spilogale; species Spilogale gracilis. Next base: position 303,118 of record PITA01000248.1, read on the forward strand.
TGAAAGAGATACAGTCAACCTTCTCCTATAGCATTTTCTATCATAGATGGCCCATAAAAACAAACGACTGCTAACATTTACTATGCTAGCATACTTATTACATACCACACACTACAGTAAGAAATTTACATTAACTTGATCACTTCTTCACAACAACCTATGAGTTCAGTACTATTATTACACTATTTTGCTGCTAAGGAAACAAAGGCATGGAAGAGTTAGGCAACACTGCCCAAGGTCACACAGCTAGTAAGTAGAAGAAAAGAAAGATAACATTCTGTATAGGTAGCACCCACACAACACAATACTCTTCCCTTGCTCAAATTGAAGAAAATGAATGATTTAAAGTATTTCATATAGATGAAACAATTTCATCTTTGGAATGTACTCTTAACAGACTCTATTTGTTTGGAGGTAAAAGTGAAGTAGATATTTGTTGAAGAGGGATATTAGGCCCATAAGAACATACTACACTATCTTCTATTTTTGCATATATATTTTTATGTTTCAAAAAATTTTAAAAAGTAAAAAAAAACCCACTTAGGGAAATGGGCATATAGTCACACAATGCTGATGAAATAAATCAGTACAACCCTTAAAAAGGTAACATGGAAGTACATATTAAACTTTTAAATATGTATATCCTTTGATTCAGCATCCTAGTTTGAAATTTAGCCTACAGAAATAACATAAAGATTTCCTTTAAGCCCATTTACTTTAGTACTATAATAACAAAATAATGCAAATATAAAGGCTAATTAAAAAAGAAATAGGTAATAAACCAATCATATGGGTGGTTACAGAAGAATGTTAGGGGGTCCTATTTCAAAACTGGATAAATCTGATTGTGTTGATGAGTTATCCATAATAAACCATCAAGTGACTTTTTTTTAAAAATGTAAACCAATACTATTATGGCATTTCCTAATTAAATGTGTGTACATGTGTCGTGTAATGGTAGGTTCAAGCAAAGGAAAAGTTGAAAGTGATACAAAGCAAATTTAAGAGTGGTTAATGAAGTGTGCATTTGCTTTTATTCCTTAAATGCTTTTTTGGTAGTGGGATTATAGGTTATTTTTACTTGTTTGGTATATACAAGTCAGGAAAAAAAAACAAAAAACAAATTAAAAAAACCCCGACAGTATTTGCTAAAAAAAAAAAAAAAAAATGGAGGCGCTTTTATATTGCAAGGTCCTTTGAATGCATTTATTATTGTATCCCAAGCCTGGAACATAGCAAAATATTTACTAAATGAAGGAATGCTGATTACCAGCTAGGACTTTCCACAAGACATTATGTTCCTACTGACTCAGATTTGTAGACCTGTAAATAAAATCACAATGCAATTAGAAAGGACACTTAAGAAAGAAAATATACCTTCCAAAACTTCACTGTTACGAGATTTGATCTGTAGAAAACAAGCAAAATTACCAATAAAAACCTGCCCCCTCCCTAGGGGAAAAAAAAAAAGGAAAATCAACCTCGAAAATTTGGTTACCAAACAGCTGTATGACCTCAGGTATGTCACTTAACCTTCTTAAGCTTCAGTTTCTTCATTTAAAAAAACTGAAGCTATTAATAACCCATATGGTTCCTGTAATAATTCATGAAGGTGCTCGGTAAATTGTAGAGCAAGTATTAAAAATGTGAAGGGATTTATTATTATAAAACTCATAATCAACGTGGCTAGAAACCAAGTCAGCCCTACCTGCATCACCGAACATCAGCAAGGCAGCAGCAATTGCTCCATCCATAGTGCTTGTTGATTCAATCAACTAACAAACAAGAAGAGATTGTTTTAAAAATAACACTTTAAGCGAATTCTTTCACAGAGACTGTACAGTGTAAGCACATCTTAAAATGTTATTGGACTTACTCATCATCCTTATGTAGTGAAATATATACAGTATATTCAAGGTTTTGTTATTTTAATTTTTTAATCGCAAATTTCTGCATTAAAGCCTTAAAAATTCCCTACTTACGTGCTTATGTGTCTAGGCAGGGACAGAGAGAGAGAGAGGGAGGAGGGACACTGGTAGACATTTGTATTATTCTTTTTTTATTTACAAAAAATAAACCACAATTCTGCAGTCATTTTTTAAAATCTAATACTTCTTAAGATGAGTGGGACGAAAGGTTCTTTTTGATTTTTCCCTATTTCTGAATTGCCTGAATTTATTCAAGAATATATTCATATACTATTTATAAAACCTCAAATACAATTTTTATACATATCTATATAAAATTCTGTATTTCAAAAGATCCTATATTTTCCCTTGCTATAGTAAGTATGCTCTCTTCTACTAGTTTTCCTAATCTTGGATTCTTTAATATCCAATAAGCCCCTCTTCATTTTCAAAATAGTCAAAGTATATTCTTATCAAGTCCAGGACCAAATTTATATTTTAGAGCTTCTTGAATTCTTTTATATGGGTGTAAGAGCCTTTGCAGAGTACTTTATGTCACCTTCAAATCTCTTGAAATGACAGGGATCAGCTGAAATGCTCTGCTTTGTACTGAGTGATACACTAACCTCCCTAAATTTCAAATACCATGTAACGAAACATGCATATAAATTCTGTGTATCAATCCTATTTCCCACTGTAATTATAAAATTAGAGACAAATATTCTCACAGAAGAAAAATACCCTTCAACTATGTGAACAATTAGCAATCATGCTAAAGTATTTTTAAACTGAGATTTGTTCCTTTGAATATTTAATACTCCATCATGTTTATTCTGTTGGAAGCTATTTCCAACACTGTAAGCAGCCCCTGTAGCTATTAGTCGCTACATTTATTGTCTTCTTATTCTAGAAAAAAATGCATCCAGAAGAAAATAACACTGCTAGCAGGGTGCAGACTCAAAAATACCATTAAAGTTTCACTTAGTTGAGAGAAAGAATGTATCAAAATGATGGGAGGGGGGAGATTCACGTTAAAAACAACAGAGTATAATAATAATTTATTCTTCGGAGTTCAAACTAGCAGGCCTAGGACCATCTTCAATTCAGACATGTTGCTGTGCCTGAATAGTACTTCTTTCTTTAAATTAGTTACCACAGGGGCACCTAGGTGACTCAGTTGGTTAAGCGTTTGCCTTTGGCTCTTGTCATGAGCCATGGGTCCTGGGACTGAGCCCTAAGTCCAGCTCCCTCCTCAGTGGGGTGTCTGCTTCTCCCTCTACCCCTTCTCACCCCCATGTTCTCTCTCTCAAACAGAATCTTTAAAAAATTCGTTAACCATAAAAAGTTAACGAAGTACTGATTTAACATGGACAAACCTGACACCCTTTTGCTAAGTGAATGAAGCCAATTAATAAGCCAGATCATTAAAGATATTACATAATCTCATTTATATAAAATATGAAAAAGACAAGTCTATAAAGACAATCGGATTTGTGGCTGCCTAGAGAAAAAGGAGGGAAATGCAGAATGACTGTTCTTAATGAATACAAAGTTTCTTTTTGGGGAGGCTTAGTCAGTGAAGCCTCTGCCTTTAGGTTTAGGTCCTAGGTGGGATCCAGTTCCACAGCTGGCTCCTTGCTCAGCAGGGAGCCTATTTCTCCCTCTGCCTGCCCTTCCCACTGCTTGTGCATGCACTCCCTAGCTCTGTGAGAAATTAATAGAATCTTTAAAAAAAAAAAGCTTTTTGGAAAGATTAAAATGTTCTAAAATTAGATTATGGTGATGATTGCATAACTCTGTAAATAAATAAAAACCACTAAATTATATACTTCAAGTAGGTAAGGAAGTTATTAAATGATAACAGTAAATAACCATCTTTTCACTTTATTTGTAAACTCACACCTAATAAAAATAGGCTACCACTGACTTCACATGGCCATATCCTGCTGGCACTAGAGAGCAGCTACCCATTTCAGAAACAGCATATACTCTAAAATATGCCAGTGTTCATCATTTCAAAATCACCTGCCAACCCCATACTGATATGGTATCTCTTAAGGTTCAGATTGTAGATGGTGGCAGTCATGACAGATACAAAGATGAAAAACAAACCTGCAATTAAATGATCCTCTTAGGGTCATTCAACTAATAAGTGATAGAGCTGGAAATAACCTATTTACTAGTAACCTTCAGAGATTTGTTCTCTACCTGAAATATAACTGAATGAGTCAATTTTTATGTGCTCTTATAAAGATACCCATTACAGTCCAAATACAGTCACTTATTTTGTTTCTATATAGTTCAACCAATGTTTCTCAGCAAAAGTGCAACTGACAGAATAATTCTTTGTTATTCAGGACCACCCTCAATACTGCAGGGCATTTAGAGTGTCCCTGGCCCCTTGGCATTAAATATCAATAGCAACCCTTTGTCATTATGAAGAACAAAGGGGAAAAAAAAAAAAAAGCCTTGTGACACTTCAGAGTTTCTAGTGGGAAACCAGAAAGTCTCCATTTCGAACTATTTAAAAGCACAAAAAATTTTTTCACAAGCTATGTGAGTTATTAAGGGAAATATATATTATTATATTATTTATAGGTGAATAACCTTACCTATTTAAGGAGTTAAGACTCCCAACAGTAAATTTCTGGCCTTTACTTGTATTATTATGTAAAATAAAAGTTAATTACCTCAAAACGTAAGATATCTTTAGAAAAATGACTATCCCTAAATACAGTACTAGATACAAGGGAAATTTCAAACATCACTATAGCTACAATAACCAATTACTAAAAAAAAGTATAACCTTAAGTAAATCACTGTCACTTCTTTGTGGGAAAAGCTCTTTCAAGGTTTGAAGTTTAGCATCTTTAAGGTCTTCCAATTCCGAAAGGTCTTCCAATTCCGAAATATCATCAGTATTTCTACCTGCCATGGTAGGAAGGCTCTGGGACTCTTCATCTTCAGATGGCTCAGAACTAAAAATATTTTCAAAGGAAAAAAACAGTATTTTATGTATTACTGTTGTTTTATTACAATCACATATATATATGCAATATAATTCTTTTCAATAAGAATGCAGTCTATCTCCGTCAAAGACTAAGACAATTTTTTCATTTCAGTATGATTATATATATAAAATCTACATTCCCAGAGTCAGCATACTTTGAAAATACCTCATATTATCTGGGATAAGATATAGAAGAACAACAAAATACTTGGCATTTACTTTAAGATACATACATATGTTGCATATCCACTTTCTCTTTCCTTTTTCACCTATACTATATTTATCAGATAAGCACTGTCAGGTTGCTCTTGAGAAATCATAAAGCTTACACTAATACAAAGAAAAAAGAATTTTCATGGCTTACCTAGGTGATTAGAATCTAAGTGTTAAAATCGGAATGGCCCCACTGAGTACTAGAATCTCTGCCAAGAAGAAAACACTTCTTCAGCAAGACAAGGAGCATTTATTCCATGTGAAGTTTTATTCTATAACTAATATTAATCTCAGTCCATCTCAATTCATACGTTAATCCTACATAAAGACATTTGGGGTCAAATTTTAATAAGCTATCACCCAAACAAACAAAAATCTCATTTTGAAATTTTGGTTTTCAACCATGGTAGCCATTCTGCGGATCAGTAAATAGAAGTACAAGTGGAGAGAAGTTATAAAGATCACAGAAAGAAAGGTGGGAACTTAGTTAAATACGTTCCATCCAGACTTTGCTATATGGCTAACTGTATTTTGGGAAACATATCCAGAGTCTGTATTTTAATAACTTCATTGTATCTATTCATGGTAGTTCAGTCGCACTGGTCAGGGCACTAGTTTTACCCAAGAATCCCCCAAAATATTTAAAAGCAGACAGATCTCCAAGGACCAGGAATATGTATTTTAACAGACTTCTAGGTTGACTTCTTGAACCCTGCTTTGAGGAAATGCTCTAAAGTAACGAGATAAATTGCTTCCTTTGTAGAAGAAATGTCCTTCAGTATTTGACGGCAATTACATGCATTTCACTTTCCATTACACCCAGACCTCTTATTCTTCAGGTCCGTAACTCTGAATTCTCACTCTGCCTCACTCCAGTTACATTCCTAATTTTGCCACCTAGTAAACTGAGAAAATGAAAGCATTCAGGTTGTAATCTTCTTCCAATTTCTGCCCTAAAACCCACTTCCAAAAGTTCTTTACTCTGCTAGCCACCACCTTAACCTAATAATCAGATTCATAACCATCTGATGGAACAAACTCATGTGCCTCTTGCTGTAGTACTTATACTGACTACCAATCTTACCATGACTTGGATTAACTAGACAGTTTGCCGGAAATACAAGTGAGAGAGGAATAAATTCAATACTATCACAAGGAAACAAGAAGAAAAAACTATTTTCAGGAAGAAAAGATTCTGTTAAAATCCTCAAAAAGGAGGACAGGAAAGGGCTCTTTAAGATGAAAAGAAGTCAGAAGTTTTTAACATGTGAATGCAGTGGATACTTCTCATTTGGATCCTGGTTTGAAAAAGCAGCTATAAAACACATGAATGTAGTAGCACATGAGTGGCTTAGTTGGTTAAACATCCAACTCTCGGTTTCAGCTTAGATCATGATCTCAGGGTCATGGGATCAAGCCCCACTTCACGCTACCTACTCAGGGCCAAGTCTGCTTGTCCTTCTCCCTCTGTTCCCACCCCCACTTGTGCTCATTCTCCCTCAAATAAATAAAATCTTTATAAAACAAAAACCACATGAATATAAAATGGAAATAGATGATATTAGGGAACTGTTCATTAATTGGTACTGAGTTTTGGGGAGGAGAAAGACATATCACCAAGTATTATAGGTAGAAATGTTGGAATGTCCATAATTTACTTTAAAATACTCTAGGCCAATAATAATCATAGATGAAACAAACAAGGAAAAATATTAACAAATCTTAAGTCTAGGTGGTAGGAACATGGATGTTCATTGTCTATTTTCTTATTTTCTTGTACGCCTGAAGATTTAAAAATAAAAAAAAAATTTTACAAAAACAAGAGTTGACTACTTTGTGTTCTTTTATCTGGTCTCATATAAAGTTGTTCCCTTTTACTGAAGGTCAAGTCCCCTTTCAGTGCTAAGGGATTCCAGCCCTTTCTGGTTCTTATAGGACCCTGCTTCAATTATCTGCTATGTTCTCTTCCCAGTCTCCTCTCTCTCCCTGAGCTATTCTTCCCAACCCTACAATGAGCTCAAGACTGCATTAACTAATTCAATTTGCCAGGAACTCTAGGAAATGTGGAAACAAGCACTGAAATAAGCAAATTCTCCACTCCTTCACAAATTTTATAAAACCAATTATCTACTTGCTCATTTCCAATACAGTTCTCCTCTCAATGTTTTATTACCTCTGCTGCACCCATTTCGGTGAAATTGTTCTTACCCAGGCAATAATATCCTCTAAAACATCAAATTTAATAAAAACTTTTCATCGGTTACCTACCCCTCTGGAGTCCCATACACTGCTGACAAATCTCTGAAAATCTGACCCCACACCCACCCTCACCCCATGAGTTTTGCAACATTAGTACTTTGAATTTCCTTTACCTCTCCACCTGTCTGCCCTTAATCTCGAAAGAAGGCTTTTCTTCTTTGTTCATATTTGTGAATCGCTGGTGTTTCCTAGGATTCTATCTTCAGCTTCTTCTTGTCTATTAATAATTCTTAGCAGATTTCATCAACTGCCAGTTTCTATTATCAACACCAGTGCTTATCAAAGAGGGGGTTTTTGCCCCAAGAGAATGCCTGGAAATATTTTTGCTTGTTTTGACTAGGGAGGTGCTACTAGCAGCATCTAGTGAGGAGAGATCAGAGATTCTGCAAAACCTCCTGCAATGCACAGGGAAGAAGCCCCTCAAAGAATTATCTGGCCCAAACTCAACCTCAACGTTAAGAAATGATGATAACCGGGCGCCTGGGTGGCTCAGTTGGTTGAGCAACTGCCTTCGGCTCAGGTCATGATCCCGGAGACCCAGGATCGAGTCCCACATCGGGCTCCCTGCTCGGCGGGAGGCCTGCTTCTCCCTCTCTCAGCCCCCCTGCTTGTGTTCCCTCTCTGGCTGTGTTTCTCTCTGTCAAATAAATAAAATCTTAAAAAAAAAAAAAGTTATTAAAAAAAAAAAAAGAAATGATGATAACCAAAATGGCCCATTCATGGGTATTGATTATAACCATGGAACACTCACAGAGTGCAATACTACGGAGTATGAAAAAGAATATAGGTTTCTATAAACTGATATAATTTCTAGGATACATACCTAAGTGAATACAACAAAGATCAAATGAGTATGTGTGGAGATATATATATGCATTTACGTACTGTGCTATCTTTTATGTAAGAAACAAGAAAAAGATTGGGTGGCTCAATCAGTTAAGTGTCCAACTCCCTGACTTTTGATTTTGGCTCAGATCATGATCTCAGGGTTATGAGACTGAGCCCCAAAGGGGGCTCTGCACGGAGTGTGGAGCCTGCTTAAGAGTCTCTTTCTCTACCTCTGTCGCTCCTCTGCCCCACATGGATGTTCACTCTTTCTCTCTCTAAAAAAAAGGAAGGGGAAAGGGAAAGAGAAGGGGAAAGGGAAGGGGAGGGGAGGGGAAAGTAGGAAAGGGAAGGGAAATGAAGGAAAGAAGAAAAGAAGAAAGAAAAAGAAAGAAGGAAGGAAGGAAGGAAGGGAGGGAGGGAGGGAGGGAGGGAGGAAGAAAGAAAAGAAAGAAAGAAAGAAAGAAAGAAAGAAAGAAAGAAAGAAAGAAAGAAAGAAAGAATGAATTACATTAAAGCAAAAGCAAGATGAAAAAGTAAACTGGTTAGTTCTGAGGTGGGAAGACAGTGGGTATTACAAGAAAAAAGGAAAGACGTAATACTTTTCTGAGCACATTCTATGTAGAGTTTTAATTTCTGAAAACTTCTTAATATTTTAAATATTTAAAAGTAAAATTTAAGAGGGATAAGGAAAAAACCTTAAAAGGCATACAAACAGAAATTAATGAACTGAACTATATTTCAAATAATAGAGAAAACATTAAATAATCCAAATACTTTGACCAAATACCTTCAATCTAAAGGCAAAACAAATCTATATACATATTTTGAACTCTACTTAGTAGGCACAGCAATTCTGAAACTAATTTATGTATACTGGATGACTGAGCAAGTTAAGAAATAAACTAATATTGCAAGAAGCCAGACTTCTCAATGTCAGAAAAGGAAATACAGAAAGAGAGCCAGGGAAAAGCCTTGTAGTAGGAGATTAGAATTAAAGGTTATCATTAAAAAAACTCATGATTTAAAAACATACAAAAAAACCAACACACACACATTCCCCTCATATTTCCTAGTCCGTACAGCTGAAAAGGGCAATGACATAACCCCTGCCTCACCCAACAGCAAAGAAAGAACACTCCTAGTCCCCAGATTTCCAAATACCATTCTCTATTAAAAGGAACCAATGTAAAAAATAAAGAAATAAAAAAAATATAAAAGGAACAAGTGTTTCTTGGAGAAATGGCTAATTCTAAATTCAGGACTATGGATGGCAGGGATAGTGTTAAGTCTGGACTACCTTTTGCCAGAAGGGAAAGGTTCATAAAATGATAGGAACCTCTCAAGATCAGAGCCTGCCAGGGGCACCTGGGTGGCTCAGTTGGTTAAGCAACTGCCTTCGGCTCAGGTCATGGTCCTGGAGACCCAGGATTGAGTCCCACATCAGGCTCCCTGCTCGGCGGGAAGCCTGCTTCTCCCTCTCTCACTCCCTCTGCTTGTGTTCCCTCTCTGGCTGTGTTTCTCTCTGTCAAATAAATAAAATCTTTAAAAAAAAAAAAAAAGATCAGAGTCTGCCTAAAAGGACCCTCAACTGCCAAAATTTAGCAAGTTGAGCACCAAAATGAACAGTGACAGTAAATGAATTACAACCGACTGAACATATAAACATCTAAGATTGCATTTCAATACTTATACTATATAAATACTATATAAATAATGATGAGAAAATAGAAAACCCTTTATATTAGAATACCAAATAATTATAAGATCTGAAATGCTAGTAAAAATGCCAATTCACAACCCTCATTTACGATACTGATTCAGGTAAGAATCATCAATAGATACTAAAACTACTGAGTGAAAGTCTGCTAAGGAATAAGATCATTACCTGGTCTCAAATATCTGCCAATTGATCAATCACTACAAAGGAGGAAAATAGTAAACTCTACAGGAGAAAACTGGCAGGTTTCTGAATGATCCAAGTTCACTTCACCACTAAAAAGACAAATGGCTATCAGTGTGCCTTGTAACATGACACACTGAGGACATAAAATCATTTATGTACCATTCCTACCAGTTAACTCAAATTTAATCATGAAGAAAATAAGTTTAATACAAATTGAGAACCCTCCTTAAAAAATGGCCTCTTAACCTTCAAAGGCCAATGATATGAGAACCAAAAAAAGGCTAAGAAACTGTTTCAGATTAAATGAGACTAAAGACACATAATACTGTTTAAAAATAAATCCAACATGATACTGAGGAAAAATTACTATAAAGTATTTACTTAAAATATGGTCCAAGGACTGACTGCTAATTAATAAACTCACACTATTGCCCATCAATGACAAGATAAGGAATTTACACCAGAAGGTAAAACAACTACATTACTAACCATATCACCTTAGTTGAGCTGATTTTTCCTTATAATACTTTACTGGTGAAGAAACTGATACACTGATTTGCATTATAGAACACACTTCTTATTTACAAACCAGTTTTTTAAATGGCACTACTATAAAAGACGTTAATAGGATTAACTGGTAATATTTAAATATGTACTGTATATTAGATACCCGTACTGTATCAATATTAACTGGTATTTCTGAATTTGAAATGCTTCTATAATGTAAGAGAACAACCTAATTCTAGCAGGTAAATGTAAATCTAACACATTTAACCATCTAGGAACTTCACTATTTTTTTATTTCAGAATGAATTTCAGGAGAAAGGCATGTTCATTATGGCTTAATTACAAAAAAAAAAAAAATCATTTTAAGAGGAAATTCTCATCTAATCATCAGCAGACACTCTCCATCTCTCGGCTCCCTCTTGCAGCATTTTCTTCACTTAGTTTCTGAGCACACAATCTTTTGACTTTTCTCTTACTTCAACAACTATTCCTTCTCAGAACTTCTACAGATTTCCATCTCCCTTTTCTTAAAATCCCACATTTCCCTGTTCTGAGTCCCTCAACCAAGAGATCTTCTCCTTTCCAGCTACACTAGTATCTCTTAGTGATTTCATCTTATCATATGACTTTAAATACCAAATTTATATTCTGACAATTCCTAAATTTAGATGTTACCCAGACCTCCCCCGAAAACTCCAATGTCACAAATTCAATTGCCTCCTTGACATCTCCTGCCTAGATATCTAAGAGCCTTCTCAATCACAGCACGTTCAAGACTGAAATGCCAATCTTTCCCTCAAAAGGAGGTCCCCTACCACAACAGTCTTCCTTATTTCCGTTAATGGTAACTTCATCCTTCCAGTTGCTCAGGCCAATCTTAGGATCATCCTTGACTTCTTTCTCTCCCACCCAAAATCCAACAATAAAACCTCTCTGCTCTACCTTCAAAGTATATACAGAATCTAACCCCTTTCAATCATCCCCAGAAGTAGCAGCCTTGTCTAAGGGTCCATCATTTCTTGCCTGGGTTATTACAACAGTAACTATGCTTCTAGTACTACTCCTTTATAGTCTCAAAGACCTTTTAAACATGTGAATGAAATAATTTACTCCTTTGCTCAATACGCTCCATTCATTAGCTTCCTTTTTTTTCCCCTAAACATTATTTATTTATTTATTTGTTTGTTTGTTTATTTATTTGCTTGACAGCGAGAGAGATCACAGGTAGGCAGAGAGGCAGGCAGAGAGAGAGGAGGAAGCAGGCTCCCCGTTGAGCAGAGAGCCCAATGCGGGCCTCGATCCCAGGACCCTGAGACCATGACCTGAGCTGAAGGCAGAGGCTTTAACCCACTGAGCCACCCAGGCACCCCATTCATTAGCTTTCCATCTCATTCAGAGTAAAAGCCAAATAGCCTATGGGCTTAACATAATAAATCCCTCTTCTATCCCACCGGTACCTTTGACCTTACGTCTTTCTGATTTCATCTGCCTCCCACTTTCCTTAGAAACATTAGGTATAATACCACTTCTGGATCATTGAACAAGTTATTTCCAATGACCAGAATACTCCACTCCTGCCCCATGCCCTCATATCCATACAGTTCACACTTTCTTACCCTCTTCAGACCTCTACTCAAGCATCATCTTCTCAATAAAGCTTTTTGCCACCCCCTACCCCTGGCTCTGAACTCCATTGTTTTTCTTCCATTTTGGTTTGTTTACTGCCTTTCTACCTGACTATAATACATCTCCATGCTACTTTACACAATGTGCCCCCAAAAATGTTAAAACGATTTGACTCTGGGATTCAAGAATAGACCATAAAGCAATTACAGATGATTAAAGATAGGTAGATGTTAAAATAATTTCCCTGTTGATGGAGGGTTAAAAAATTAAATTATCCATTCTCACTAAACTTTTTATTGAAAATCAGTGTTATCCAGAAACGTGCACATGCGCACACAAAATAACTTTCTACAGTTCTTAGTTAGGGAAAAATAACCAAGATCCAATAGGGAAAAGGCAAAAAAGGAAGAAAAAAAAGAGAGAAGTTATCAAACTATTTTTCAAATTAAATAACTTTTTCTTGAAAAATCTCTTACATAGGCAAATATAATGAATGAATCTATTACGCTGCTTACACTATAATCACTGTATCTTTGTTGAATTTTTTCTCTTGAACTGTACTGGAGCAATTTGGGGAAACGATATCTTCACTATCAGAAGACAAATCAATATACTGTATTCCTCTTTGATTCTTGAAATATGATATACTAGCTTTTCTTTCATTTTCTGTAGTTTCTGGAACACTAGAATCTTCTGCAAAAGAAAAAAAGGAGAAAGGCACTTTGAGTAATTTAAAAATAAATCCGTTTTTGATAATTACAATCATGCACTAAAAATCTCTAATTTGCTCAGTGTTTCCTTTCCATTCTAAAATAAAAAATGCCCACCAGTTTTTAAAGAAAAAATTAATAGTCAAATTGCAGCTGATGTTAAATGTTTTCCCATTTTACAGGTTAATTTACTTGCAAGACCAAAATGGAAACTATAAAAGAGAGGATGTGCTTTATAGTGTCATCTTCTTCTCTCTGTGCTATTATTTCCTAGTACTCAGTTCTAGCCTAAATGAACATGTACAAAAGACTTGTATTCTAATCTTGTCTCTTAGCCAAGCTATATAATCACCCTAAACCTCTGTAAAATAGAGATGCTAATAATCACAGGGCTCATGTGAACATAAAATCAAAAGATATATATTAGGCATTTATAGTTCAGACATTGGCACATAGTCCATATTCAATACCCATTACCTCTTACACAAATGTGGGTGTTGTTAGCTGAATTACGGCCCAAAATTCTTGAGTTTCAACCTCCAGGACTCTTAGAATTTAATATATTTAGAGATAGGGTCTTCAAAGAGGAGACTTAGTTAAATGAGACTGCTTTGGAGGTGCCTGGGTGACTCAGTTGGTTAAGCAACTGCCTTCAGCTCAGGTCATGATCCCGGAGTCCTGGGATCAAGTCCCGCATCAAGCTCCCAGCTCCATGAGGAGTCTGCTTCTCCCTCTGACCTTCTCCCCTCTCATGCTCTCTCACTCGATTTCTCTCAAATAAATAAAAATCTTAAAAAAAAAAAAAAAAAAGAAGCTGCTTTGGTGGAGGTCCTAATCCGGTATGAGTGACACTGTAATGAGAGAGAGAGACACAAAAGATGTGTGCATGAAGGGAAGGCCAAGTGAGGACACAGTGAGAAAGTGGCCATCTGCAAGCCATGGACAAAGTCCTGAGAAGAAACAACCTTGATCCTGGCTTTCCAGCCTTCAGAAATCACAAAATAAAGGTGTGTTGTTTAAGCCACCCAGTATAGTACTTTGTTATGGCAGTCCTCACAAGCTAAAAATTTGGGCTCATTCAAAACAAGCGAATAAGATATTTTACCAAGGTCTCTTCTCATCAGTAACAGAGTTCCAAATTATCCCAGCGAAACCACCACTCTTCCTTACATATGTGAGAACAAAAAGATCACATTTAAGAAATTCATATTAAAGTAGTCAATGCCTTGGTCTAGTATTTTAAAAAGCAACTGCCAAATGTATCTTTAGTTCAAAGGTGTCAATGTAAAAAATGATTACTGCCATGAACTTTCTAATTCAGAATCAAGTCCTCAAGTGATGCACATTTTTCATCCTCACAATAATCCTGAGGGTACACATTATACCACCAGTTTATAGATTAGCTAGGTTTAGAGAAATCAACTTGTCCAAAGTCATATAGGGGAGGTAATCTGAAGTCTACGTATAAAGGTTTAAATCGTCATATGCTAAAACTCTTAGACCATCCCCAATACCTGCCACAAAATGATAGCAATCATTATAATGAAGCTCACGAGCCATATTTGTAAATAACATTAACCATGGCCTACATGACTACTATTCACCTGAAGGACACCAAAAAGGTATTTCCTTACTTCCTACGAAGAAGTCCTATCAACACTACTGAAAAGTAAAATCACATTTTTTCCAAAAGAACAATTTTATAAATGAATGAAGAACCTCGATGAAGAAGTCTGCATTGAAACAAATCACAGTTGCATTTACTGCCATTAACATGAAGATACTTACAAATTCTGGATAGTTACATGAATAACAAGATTACAGCCCAACTCCTATAAAGTAAGTATAAGGGTAATATGGATTCTGCTTTTACAAAGTGTTCCTGATACATCACAAATCATACATAAAATTCAAAACCAGATGTTCACTGTATCAAAAATCTGACCTACAGCTACTGTGTATCAGTTAAACATGTTAACCAGTGTCCTATTTTCTTTTATTTTCAAAGGGCCAAGGCAAAATGATTTGCACTGTCTGCTTTTCTTCAGTCTGTTTACCCAAAGCAAACAATAATCTTTTTTAAGATTAGCTACTTAAATGCGTAAATGCCTGGAGGAGGGGTTTTCTAAAAGATCTGTTAGTGAGTATTAGGAGAACTAGAGTTCCTTGAACCTGATTACATATTCATCTTTGATTTTCCCCATTTTCTTCCTCTTATTTTATACAGATAATATAAAATATACAATGAAGACATACCAATTTTTAAAATGCATCCTTAATGCTCTTAGTTAACAAGACAGAAAAAAAAGTAAAGAAGTTTGGTATACTCTCCATCATGTACTCAGAGCTTTTACTGGTAATGTAATATACACCATCAAAATATATATATTACATATATACTGTATGCATATAATGTATAATTTTGCATATTATATATACTTTGTATTACAAATTATAAATATATTTTATATTAAATATTATAATATACATTATATACGCCTACATATCTCTACCTAAAAATATACCTTAAACATGTACACAGCTCTGAACCAAGTGATATCACCATAGCACAACTGGTAAGTGACTAACAGAGGAAGTTGTTCGGTAATATGGAGGATAAGGGATGGTTGCAATACAATAGCCATTTCTCAAACTCAGAACCATTTGCACTCTTAAAATTTGAGGACCTTAAAGAGCTTTTGCTTATGTCACTTATGTTGGTTATATTTATGAGATCATATTACAAAGTAAAAACTGAGAAACTTTATTCAACTGTCTACATAGTAACAAATATTTTTATGAACTATATCCTCTCATCCCATCCCTTTCCCCTGAATCTAATGAGAAGAGTGGCACTGTTTTATATTTATAAAAACCTTTGATTTAACATAAGACAGTAGATTCTACCTGCTTCTGCAATTCATTTACTTTAATATGTTTTTGTTTAGGTTTATGAAGAAAATCATGCCTCACACAGTTATACAGATAGGAAAGGAAGAGTTTTTGCATAACCTTTTTACAATACTACAGATATTCTTCTTTGATACTAAACTCAAATTTGATAGGTGATAGGTTTTTCTAAAGGTAAGCTGCACTGTGGAATCTGGAACCATATGAATAAACTTCTGCATCCTGTTACATTTAAACCCATTCGTCTATCTTGCACTTTAATGGACCTTTAAACCATGCATTATTTTATAACACGGTGTGCACTGGTCATTTGGAAAATATAGGTTCACTTGCTGGTTAGGGTAGACCTTCCAAATGCAGATACATTTCATGTTATTTTACCAAAAAATCAGACTTATTAATATCACCACTGAACTTGGAATATGTGGAGACTGTCAAACTCACAGTTCAAAATCCAAACTTTCCTTTGAACACTGGAATTTTATCACAATAAATGCTGCCAGTTATTTCCTTGGCATCACTGTCCATTTTTGAGAAAATGTCTGCTAAATACCTAAATCTGCTTAACTACAATTTGTCAGTCATTCAAATAAAAATGGGTGTTTAGTGAAAAAATGACAAGTTCAAATCAGAACTGAAACCAACTGTTCAAATGCTTTTCCTTGAGATAACCACTGTACACACTTCGGTATACAGCAAATGCTGGTTCACATTTTGTTTCACACAAGTATTAAAAAGATACCTACTGCTTATTTGAGATTTACCAAAACTAATAATTTTTACTGTTTTATCAAAAACATTCTTAAATGAAACTGACATTTAAAAAATTTTAAGAATACAATGACCACTAGAGCAGTGTGGAGTCTTGGCCCTGATTTGTGCTAAGGCACCAGTAGTTTTACCTACCACTGCTTTTGTACCATGAACATAGTAAAAAGGCAAGTATCTCAGTATTATTATGAAAGTACTTTACCCCTAGGGATCCTAAAGGCTCACATACCACATTTTGAAAACTGATGGGACACAGTGAGAGTTTATTTATATAAAAATAGCAACTTTCCAATACAGTCAATAATTTAGAATTAGAATAATGCTTAATGCTTAGATTTGTTTGGACTATTTCTGGAAGTAAGTAAAAGCAAAAATACCTAAGAGGTAATGGCCATAACGATGCAGTGATGGTTTCTGACCCAAACCAAAAAAGCACTTTTAAGAAGCAGCACAAAAGAGAGAGGAAACAGAAAAATACAAATGAAAGAATGGTGAAATGCTGAAATAATCATGAAGGCAACAGCTACTATTAAATTCTGACATTTGCTCACTGCTTTCTGTGGTTAAGGCACTGTACCAGGAGGGAGGGAATATCAAAGAAAACAACTTCAACTTGCCCTAAAGAAACAAATAATAAGAGCTAAGTATCAATGTACACAAACTGTTATGAAATATGATTTGTGCCATCAGAAAGGAATAAACAAAGTGCTACTACAGGAACATGAGGGAAAATGGTCTATCCTTTCATACAAAGACCATAAAAAAGCCTATCATATTTTAGAGGTAGAAGATGAGTATTTTCTCATTACCAAAAGGTAATGGGAACCTACATCATTAGCATATGCAAGAAGACTCCCAAGGTTCCAGAGAGTTTTTCCAAACTAAATTCCCCATTGATGGTATGCAGAAGAGAAGGTAATCTTATACCCCAATTTTTTCCAGTATGCTTGTACCCATTCTCATATCTAAGTCTACCATAAAACAAAAGAAGCATTTAAGTCTGACACTGGTTTCACCTTTCCAAAGGGTCCAAGATCAAGGGCCACTCTATCATTTCTCTATCATCTCTCTCTCCCT